>CAIGQZ010001492.1:23569015-23590834 GCA_903798205.1 Danio tinwini | reverse complement strand
TAATATTTCCAGATTTTCCAAGACCATGTGAACCTTATAGGCTAAAAGATAAAGCAGTTGATGCCTGACTGATCAACACATACAGAAGAGAAATACATAGAGAAACAAGTAAGATTGCCTGATAGTGAAGAAAAAAAAAGAGCAAAAGATGTACCGAGGAATGAACACAGAGATGGATAAAGAGAAGAAAATATCTATGTGAGAAAAGATGGATGCAAGAGAGATGGAGATAGGCACAGAAGAGCTGAGAAATATAGCGGGATATACGGAGTGGAGACAGATAGAGGAGTAAACACAAGAAAACATCCACAGAAGAGAGACAGAGTAACACACTGGTGTGCAGAAGGCTATTTGTACAGCAGTAGAGTTCAATAAAAGATAGTGAGAGTGTGGTAAACAGAGATTGAGTGCTACTACATCTATCGAGGGAGCGCAGCTGGGCGCCCGGGACTCATCTACTATTGTTTTGCTCCAACTGCTCCGTTTCAAATATCTCTGTTTGTAAAGCAAACCGAAGCGGGCAGGCCGGCAGCATGAGTAAGCAGCAAGCGGGCTGCGGATGTGTGTGTAAATGTGTGTGTGTGTTTCAGAGAGAGAGAGTTTCTCACCTGGAATAAGAAAGAGCTCCAGCTCTGCTCCATCATCGCGTCTCACTCACAGAAACAAAGCGCTCAACATGGCAGAGCGAGACTTCCGCCACCCCGCGGGACGTACCACTCGCGGGAAGGGGGGTAGAATATGAATTTGAACGACTCGTTTAAAAAAATACTATTCAGTTGTAGAGTATTAACATATATGAATATATATATCACAATAGTACGAGTTACAATACAATCTGGGTGTTATACAAGAGTACATGTTATTAAGTTGTTAATTGAATGTTTAACACAGCACCCCTGTTTTTCGATTGCATCTCGACAGACTCTCGGGACGCTCCAAAAAAACAGGAGTGAAGTTGATGAATAGCTCGGAACTGTCGCGAGACTCGTCATAACTCAGTGCGCGAGATTGACTGACTGCGGGTTTGTCTGCATATATGCGATTAAACGCGTTTTATCTGTATTTAAAGTGTATTTTCACACTTTTAAATACATCATTGAGCATTTTTGTGAGTAACAGTTGTCTTGTTTAGTGGTGGTTATTTTATTTTATTTGATCATTTTGAGTCTTTTTATCAAAAGGATTTGTTCAGTGACAGTCATTCACTTGACTCGTTCAGTGTGTTTGAATCACTTGTTCAGTGTGTTTGAATCACTTGTTCAAACAAATCAAGACTTTTTTTGAAGTAGTAGGCTACTTAAAATGTTAGTTCACCCAGAACAGAAAATGTTATCATCATTTACTCACACTATTTACTTCAAATCCTCCTGAGTTTCTTTAAGCTGAAAACCTGTAACCATAGACATCCAAATATAGATCCACCTGAGAAAAAGTAGTCTAAATAGTTATTACATTTTCATTTTTGGGTGACACGGTGGCTCAGTGGTTAGCACTGTTGCCTCACAACAAGAAGTTCACTGGTTCGAGTCCCAGCTGGCCCAGTTGGCATTTCTGTGTGGACATACACTTGCATGTTCTCCCCGTGTTGGTGTGGGTTTCCGGGTACTTTGGTTTCCCCTACAGTCCAAAGACATGCGGTAAATTGAATAAACTAAATTGGCCGTAGTGTATGTGAGTGTGTGAAAAAGTGTGTGGGTGTTTCCCATTGTTGGGTTGCTGCTGGAATCCGCTCCGTAAAACATGTGCTGGATAAGTTGGCAGTTCATTCCGCTGTGGCAACCCCTGATTGATAAAGGGACTAAGCTGAAAAGAAAATTAATTAATGAATGAAATTGTCCATTAGTGTATGATTGTGTGTGTGAATGCAAGAGTGTATGAGTTTCCAGTACTGGGTTGTAGCTGGAAGAGCATCCGCTACGTAACATATATGCTGGAATGGTTGGTGGTTCATTCATAAATGGATAAATGGACCAAAAAACTCTCGAGTAAATACCTAGAATGCTGCCTAACTCTTGATGGATGTTCAGTTTTTGAATTTGAAGAATTTGGGAATAATTTTTGATAGCAACCTGTCACTTGAAAGCCACATTTCAAGCATCTGTAAAACAATGTTTTTTTTATCCTAATAATTTTGAGCAGTTCGCTCGTGCTTTGAAATGTTCTTAGTTCGTCCACAAGATGTCTACACTACACCAGGCCATTGTTAAAAAGAAAACTGCAAAAAAGTACAGAAGACGGCAAAAATAATAAACCATCTGCGTTTATCCTATCTTTTTGGAGAGAGTGTATGAGTGTACCTGTGAACTGGGATGCAGCTAGGGTGCAGCTGGAAAGGCATCCGCTGTGTAAAACATGCTGGATAAGTGGCCGGTTCATTCTGCTGTGGTGACCACTGATGAATAAAGACACTAAACTGAAGGAAAATTAATGAATTTTTGGCTAAACCATACTATGGAGTCAATCTAGGGCCATATATGCTTGCAAAATAAGGAAAGTTTTGCAAACAAAAAATAAAGTATTGAGCAAAAAAAAAGAATGAATAGATGCAAATCTCCAAAAATCACAAAGGGAAAATTAAGTTTTGAGAAATAAAAATGAAATTTGCAAAAAAAAAAAAAGAACTGCAAACAAAAATCAAGTAGTTAAAAAAAAAAAACTAAAATATTTGCAAAAAAATAAAATAAATGTATTTGCAAAACATTTTTTATAACATTGCCTTTACAAAACCAAACGTTAAAAGGGAACTTGCGTTTACAACAGGCCCAGACTTACTGGGCTGTAAGACCACCTCGTAAAACTGAGGTGATGACGTCGCTTAAATGGAGGCAGGTCCGTAAACACCCAAGTTCCCTTGACTCCGCCCCCTTGTAATTTTTTTAAAGATTGCAAATATTTTATTTTATTTTCGAAGATTTGCATTTATTTATTTATTTTTGCTCAATATTTTTTGTTTGCAAAACGATATTTTGCTTTGCAAGTATATATCGCCCTAGATTGACTACATAACACGATCCCTTTTATTTTTTTATTTAAATAACAACAAAGCAATTATAATGTAGGCCTACGTAAAACAAGCAAACATTCATTCATTCATTTTCTTTTCAGCTTAGTCCTTTTATTAATCAGGGGTCGCTACAGCGGAATGAACCACCAACTTATCCAGCATATGTTTTATGCAGCGGATGCCCTTCCAGCCACAACCCAGCACTGGGAAACACCCATACACTCTTGCACTCACATTCACACACACACACACTACGGCCAATTTAGTTTATTCAATTCACCTATAGCGCATGCTTGTGGACTGTGGGGGAAACTGGAGCACCCGGAGAAAACCCAAGCCAACACATGCAACATGCAAACTCCACACAGAAATGCCAACTGACCCAGCTATGGCTTGAACCAGTGACCTTCTTGCTGTGAGGCAACAACGCTACCCACTGTGCCACCATGTCGCTCCAACAAACAAACAATATAGTTTTAACCATACACAGATTATTTAATATTAATTAAATCAAACTATCCCTTTAATGTTTTGTTCGTTTAATTCTGTTCACTTTGTTCAATTTGTTCACAAACGGGATGCTATGAAATGAATCCCTGCGTAGAATGACTCGTTCAATTAAATGATTCATTCACCACCACTATACCTGCAGCAAGCCTTCATGGGACAGATTTGTGTGTCGTTTTACATGATTTATTCGTATAAATCCCCCAGCAGACGCACAGAAATGATTAGCTAAAGGCGCAGAAACAGCCCGGCCTATTTGAGGATGGTTTCATAATCAAGAGCGGCACACAGAGCGAGTCCTGAACTGAATTAACTTAATAACCCGATTTATTTGCAGCGGGGTTCCTGTTTTATAGGTCACAGAGAGCTTAAAAGGCCATGCTAAGGATTTCATTCTGTTTTGTGGGGGCTACCAAATTATGTTAAAGGGGTTCTCAAACATCAAAACAATCGTATAATCAGTGGTGGAAATAGTACTAAAAAAATCATACTCAAGAAAAAGTACCATTACTTGCCCAAACATGTAGTGCAAGTAGAGTAAAAGTATCTGTTGTATATATTACTCAAAGTAGGAGTAAAAAGTAGACCTTTTAAAAGTACTCAAAAGTAGTGAGTATTATGCTGTGAAAGGTTGATGAGTTTACATGTAACTTGTGCATGTGTGTGTAAACGTAACATTCTGTAGTGCATTTAGTTATTGTTTAAGGCCATTTTGGTCATCATACAGTAAACATCCGTCATTTTCTCATCAGAGACATTCGGTCTAAACAGTTCCTCGGTCATTGCATGTACAGATATCTTCTTGTACACTTTTAATGCTTCAAAACAGTTTGCTGCATGTCTTAAGGTAGTTCAGTATGAGGCAATTTACTTTCTATGTGTGATTTGACTGGACAGGAATCACAGGACTAATTCTAATCCCCATAGACAGGAAATAATAAAGTGATGACTGCAGGTTGAAGGAAAGTAGTGGAGTAAAACTGCAGTAAAATGTACTCATGGGAAAGTAAAAGCACACATTTTTTAAACAACTTAGTAAATTACAATTTCTGAGAATAATACTTGATTACAGTAATTTGAGTATTTGTAATTTGTTACTTTACACCACTGTGTATAATACAGCTTTAATTTTCTTTACTTTAGTTTAGTATTCTCCATACACTAGCATAATGTCCTGTTAATTGTTTATTTTGATTTATAAAAAAATAAGTCATCATTTGTAGGAGTTTAGCCTATCATACCAAACATTTATACACTCAAATACATTTAATTGAAATCTTTTTTAAGTTTTGAACTTTAAATTTCACTTATATACAGTTGTCAATTGAAGTGGACAAAAAGTCTTTAAAAATAGTCCTATGTTGTTCAATAATTTTAGGATAGTTTTAATGAAAGGTATAATAATGACTTCAAATGTTGACTACAATATATACAGTGCTCAGCATAATTGAGTACACCCCTTTTGTAAAATGAATATTTTTATCCATTTCTCAGTGAATATAGGCAATGTATTTTGGTGCATTTAAACAAAACAGATTTATTAAACATATATATTTATTCAAATAATATTTAGCCACCAAGCATTTTTAGAAATTGAAAGATAATACAAATAAATTCAAGTAAAATATTGCTAAAAAATTACAAACTACAAAATCTCAACAATTTTTTTTCCTTCTCTTGATTTTTTAAATATTTTTCTATAACATTTACATTTGGGTGTACTAGTTTTTGTACTGTTATATTAAGTTATTTTGTTAGATAAGCTCCAGATTTGGCATCAGTACTGACTAATCTAATGTATATGCACACATATAATATTGTATACACTGTAAATACCCAAGAGTTAAGGTAGCTCAAACCATTTGAGGAAAACGATTGCAACAAACCATTTAACTAATCCTGTGAAGTTAATTAATTTGAGTAAACAAAGCAATCTGAGCACAGTAAAACCCAATAAATAAAGAGAACTCAAACCAACTGAATAAATTAAGGCAACTCAAACCATTTGAAGAAGAAAAGAAACTGATTGCTACAAACCATTTGAGTTAAAAAACTAATCTATATGAGTATTGTGAACCTACTACATTTAAGTTGTAGTAATGAGGTATTTAATTAACTCATTACCTTCAACACTGACTTCAAAACTCTTTTCAAATGAGCCAAATTAACTTTCAGTCAATTTTGATTTAACTGCACTCATTTCATATGATAAAGTTGACTGTGGGTTTTTACGGTGTAGCTTCTTAATAAAAAATATGAATTTAAAAGATAGATTTGTAAAGGGTGTACTTATATATGCTGAGCACCATATACAGTTGAAGTCAGAATTATTAGCTTTTGAATTGTTTTTCTTTGTTAAATATTTCCCAAATGAGGTTTAACAGAGTAAAGAAATGTTCACAGTATGTCTGATTTTTCTTCTGGAGAAAGTCTTATTTGTTTTATTTCGGTTAGAATAAAAGCAGTTTTACATTTTTAAGAGCCATTTTAAGGTCAAAATTATTAGCCCCTTTAAGCTATAGTTTTTCTTTGATTGTTTACAGAACAAACCATTGTTATACAATAACTTGCCAAATTACCCTAATCTTCCTAGTTAACTTAATAAACCTAGTTAAGCCTTTAAATGCCACATTCATTCATTAATTTTAGTCCCTTTATTAATCCGGGGTGGCCACAGTGGAATGAACCGGCAACTTATCCAGCCTGATTTTACGCAGCGGATGCCCTTCCAGCCGCAACCCATCCCTGGGAAACATCCACACACTCATTCACACTCATACACTACGGACAATTTTAGCTTACCCAATTTACCTGTACTGCATGTCTTTGGACTGTGGGGGAAACCGGAGCACCCGGAGGAAACCCACGCGAACGCAGGGAGAACATCCAAACTCCACACAGAAACGCCAACTGACCCAGCCCAGCCAAGGTTTGAACCTGCGACCCAGCGACGTTCTTGCTGTGAGGTGACAGCACTACCTACTGCACCACTGCGTCGCCCCCTTTAAATGTCACTTTAAGCTGTATAGAAGTGTCTTGAAAAACATCTAGTAAAATATTATTTACTGTCACCATCAAACATAAAATAAATCAGTTATTAGTAATGAGTTAAGAAAAAACTATTATGTTTAGAAATGTGTTGAAAAAATATTCTCTCCATTAAAAAGAAATTGGGGTAAAAGATAAACGGGGGCTAATATTTCTGACTTCAACTGTATATATAATTAAATTAAGTTATATTATAATATATTCATTCATTCGTTTTCTTTTCGGCTTAGTCCCTTTATTAATCCAGGGTCGCTACAGCAGAATGAACCGCCAACTTATCCTGCACATGTGTGCTCAGTGGATGCCCTTCCAGCTCCAACCCATCTCTGGGAAATATCCATACACATTCATTCACACTCATACACTACGGACAATTTAGCCTACCCAATTCACCTGTACCGCATGTCTTTGGACTGTGGGGGAAACCGGAGCACCCGGAGAAAACCCACACGAACGCAGGGAGAACATGCAAACTCCACACAGAAATCCCAACTGACCCAGCCGAGGCATGAACCAGCGACCTTCTTGCTGTGAGGCGACAGCACTACCTACTGCGCCACTGCGTCGCCTATTATATTATATTATTATTGGTACTATTTTACATAGACTATATTTAGTACTTAAATGAACTGATTTACAAAAAGTACAGTGAGGGAAATAAGTATTTAATCACACTGTGATTTTTCAAGATCTCCTACTTAGAAATCATGGAGGGGCCTGGAATTTTCATTATAGGTGCAATTCCACTGTGAGAGACAGAATCTAAAAATAAAAATGCAGTAATCACATTGTATGACTTTTTAAAAATTTATTTGTAAATTACTGTGTGAAATAAGTATTTGATCACTTGCTTTTCAGCCAAATTTCTGACCCTCAAAGACCTGTTATTTTGCTTTAAAATAGTCCAGCTACACTCTGCTCATGATTCTAATTTAGTAGCACTTGTTTTAGGTCACTAGGTGTCATAAAGAAACCTGTGCACCCCACAATCAGTCAAAAGTCTAAGTAGCAACATGGCCAAAACCAATAAGCTGTCAAAGGACACAAGAGATGAAATTGTAGACTTTCATAGAAAGAGCAACTGTTGGAGCAATTGTCAGAAAATGGAAGAGGCTAATGATGACTGTCAATGTCCTTCAGACTGGGGCCCCACGGAAGATCTCTTCTCGTGGGGTATTAATGATGCCAAGAATGGTCTAGAATCAGTCCAGAATAATGCGGGAGGAGCTGATCAATGCCGTGAAGAGAGCTAGGACCACCGTTTTCAAGGGTACTATCAGTAATACAGTAAGATGTCATGTTTTAAAACCATGCATCGCACGGAAGGTTCCCCTGCTTAAGTTAGCCCATGTCAAGACCCATCTGAAGTTTGCCAGGGACCATCTGGATGGTCCAGAGTATTCATGAGTGAAAGTCCTGTGGTCAAATGAGACCAAAGTAAAACTTTTTGGTCTTAACTCTATTCACCGAATTTGGAGGAAGAAGAATGATGTGTATCATCCCAATAATACCATACCTACAGTGAAGTATGGGGCTGGAAGCATCATGCTCTGGGGTGTTTTTCTGCACAGGGGACAGAATAACTGCACTGTATTAAGGAGAGGATGAACGTGGCCATGTATTGTGAGATATTGGGCAAAAACCTCCTTCCCTCAGTCAGAGCATTAAAGATGGGTCGTGGCTGGGTCTTCCAACATGACAATGACCCAAAGCACATAGCCAGGAAGACCTGTGTAAAAAGCATAACAAGGTTTTGGAGTGGTCTAGCCAGTATCTAGATCTGAATCCAATAGAAAATCTTTGGAGGGAGCTGAAACTCCATGTTGCACAGCGACAGCCCTGAAACCTGACAGATCTAGAAAAGATCAGTGGGCAAAATCCCTCCTTCAGTGTGTGCAAACCTGGTGAAGAACTACAGGAACCCTTTGACCTCTGTAATTGTTAACAAAGGCTTCTGTAATAAATATTTAAAATGCTTGACTCAAGTGATCAAATACTTATTTGATACAGTAATTTACAAATAAATTGTTAAAAAATTATATAATGTGATTTCCTGATTATTTTTTAGATTCTGTCTCTCACAGTTGAATTGCAATTGCGCTGAAAATTCCAGACCCCTACATGATTTCTAAGTAGGAGATTTTGAAAAATCACAGTGTGATTAAATACTTATTTCCCTCACTGTACCTCTATAACACTTTAGGTGCATCAGGACCATCTGATTCACAGCCAGCCACAGCATGTTCTTGCAGTGAACATGATGTTATATGACATGTGATCTGAATACACATCTCGAATCCATGACTGCAATGAGAGCAGATTTAGGAGTAGTTATGTTTGGCTCAATATTGTCTAAAACATGCAGATTGAATTAGTTAGATACAGTGGTAGAAAGAGTACTGAAAATTCATACTTAAGTAAAAGTATACTTGCCTAAAAAATGTAGTACAAGTAGAGTAAAAGTATCTGTTGTAAATATTACTCAACGTATGACCTTTCAAATGTACTCAAGAGTAGTGAGTAGTGAGTAATACGCTGTAAAAAGCTGATGCATTTACATGCAATTTGTGAATGTGTGTAAACGTAACATTCTGTAGTGCATTTAGTTATTGCCCAGCAGGCACACAACGTCATAAGACATTAATATTAGGTTAGATTCAGGTTGTGATGTCAGGTGACCAAAATTCAATATCTAGCCAATATCTAAGGACAACATTATTTTGATGTCAAATAATGACGTTGATATTTAGTTGAGTTGGAAAGTGACAAAAATCCAAGATGGAGCCAACATCTTAAACCAACGTCATATTGTAATGTAATGTAATGTGTATTTATATAGTGTATTTATTGTGTATGGCCATACACCCAAAGGGCTTCACAATCATGAGGGGAATCTCTTCACAGCACCACCAGTGTGTAGCATCCACTTGGATGATGTGACAGCAGCCACAGGACAACAGCGCCAGTGCTGGTGGAGTGGACAACAACAGGACAACAACACCAGCTATTGGTGGAGTGAAGAGACAGTGATAGAGCCAATTCGGTGGATGGGGATGATTAGAAGGCCATGATGGGAAAGTGCCAATTGAGGGACTTTGGCCAGGACACCAGGGTTACACCCCTACTCTTTACGAGAAGTGTCATGAGATTTTTAATGACCACAGAGAGTCAGGACCTCGGTTTAACGTCTCATCCGAAAGACGGCGCCCACTGACAGTATAGTGTCCCCTTCACTTTTACTGGGGCATTAGGACTCACACAGACCACAGGTTGAGCTCCCCCTGCTGACCTCTCTAACACCACTTCCAACAGCAACCAAGTTTTCCCATGTGGTCTCTCATCCAGGTACTGAACAGGCTCAGCCCTGCTTAGCTTCAGTGAGTAACCGGTCTTGGGCTGCAGGGTGATATGGCTGTGGCATATGTGATACACAATACATTTATTCATCAGGTATGGCAACCAAAATCCAACGTCTGATAGACGTCATAATGGTAACATCCACACAACAACAAGCTGTAACATCATTGTTGATTTTAGGTTGGATGTTAGACATTGACATCGGCCTGACGTTGGGTTCTAACATCAACCCGATTTTAATTTCCAAACAAAATGCAATGTCTCCACAACGTTGGGGCCCAACGTCAATTTAATGTATGCCTGCTGGTTGTTTAAGGCCCTTTTGGTCAACATAAAGTAAACACTGGTCATGTTTTCATCAGTGACATGCATCTAAACAGTCTCTGGTCAGATTTTGGACATCTTCTTTTGGACACTTTTAATGCTTCCAAATAGTTTGCTGATATTATAAATCGCTCATGTCTTAAGGTAGTTCATTATGATACATTTTACCTTCTATGTGCAATTTGATTAGACATGAATCACAGGACTGATTTTTCTAATCCCCATAGACAAGAAAAATAAAGCAGTGACTGCACTTTGAAGAAAATTAGGGGAGTAAAAGTAGCAAAATGTACTCAAGGGAAAGTAAAAGTACACATTTTTAAAACTACTTAGTAAATTATATTTTTTAAGAAAAACTACTCAATTACAGTAATTTGAGTATTTGTAATTTGTTACTTTAGACCACTGTTAGCTATTAGTTAGTTGAGTAGCCTAACTAGCAATCCCAGACTGATGGCTGTAATATCTGCTGTACTAATGATATAATTATGACAAATGATTTACATGAAAAACTATACTCATGCCAGACCTATTTCTAAGTGTCTGTAAAGTTTTTATCATGGCCTTTCTTCCACAATATTACAGTGAAAATCTATGTTTTCAGGTGTATATTAAGTAAACGCTTTGGTTTTAGTTAGGATAATGTTTTTTTTATTTATTTTAAATACCTTAAATGTAGATACCAATTTTTATTATATGATTGATCAGTGAAACTTTAGTTTGAAAAAAAATATTGCATGCATTTTATTCCACTTAGCATGTGCACCTTGAATGTATTCAGTCTCTCAGACTCTAACAAACGCTGTATTAGTATGAATTTAATATAGACACAATACAAATGTGCAGCAGATGGGGATTTTCAAGATTATTGCGCAACTGGAGAATAATAAAAACATGCATAAGAAGAGATTAGTGTTGTCAGAGAGTTCTTCCATGAGAGGGCGCTGCGCCCACGCAAATGAAACATCAAAATACATATCCCATACAGGAATATTCCAATGCAACATTTATGCACAGGTACATATAAAAAATATTAAACAACATGCACTAAAAAAATGTGTTTATGTCAATAGTGCGTCTACTATTCATCATTATTAGGCTATTTATTATTTTTATTCTAACAAATCAACTTGACTAATATACAGTGCATTAATAATTAGAATGATATGTAGCCTATATAAGGTATTTTGAAAATAGTATTGTGTTAAGCCTATTCATTTAGCATTTTCTATGTGGAACATCAGGCGAAAACAACTATTGTAAGTTTAAAAGTAGGTTTGAACGTCTCTTTAGTCAGAAGTGATGCACTGCTGTGTTGGACTCTTCTTGAGGAGATCATTTCCAGCAGAGCTCAGTGAGGCGGGAGCGCGCTCAGCTGATAGTGCGCGCGTCCAACTGACAGTCAGACGCTGAAGACTGGTTTCCACAGGACCGGTGCTGCAGTTCAGCGCGCACCGGGCATCGCCAGAATATTCCAGCGCTTGTTTCAACGGTAAGTTTGTTTAAATTTAGCCATGTTTTGTTTTTTAGTTCACTGTACAGGTGAACAGACTGTCTGTTCGCGTTGACGCGGAATAAAGAGGCTTAGAGAAGCGCATTACGCACACCAAAACATTAACCTTTAAGCCAGTTGGTGTGACTTAATGCAAGATCAAATAAATAACTGTATAAAAGCAGCATATACGTATACGATCTGAATAGTGTGTTAAGTATAGAATGTCATTTAAAAGCCTTGTACGATAGCCTATTCAGAGCTGAAACGGTGGTGGAGGTTTCTGCCGGTAGTTTAAAGAGTTTAATTTTTCTTTACATATTATAAATGAATATGCATGTGAAGTGTTTTGCATGAAATTGATTTGCAATGTAAAATAGAGTTTAAGTCAGCTCGAAGAGGGAGCGCTCTGGGGATGAGGAGTTTCAGGAAGTGATTGATTCTTCTGCGTTTGTTTGGATAATCAGATAAAGCCGATCGATTTGAGAGTATTGCTAATGTATGTTTTATATGATGTAGGCCTACATGTCTTCCTTAGATATATATCTAGATGTATATTTTGTTGTCGATGGTACAAAGTCCTACGACTCTCTTTTCGATTTTTGTACCTGTCAGGAAAGGTAAGGACAGCCAATCAGAATGTTCGACGTCACACCGAGTTCTTTCGTCACGTCAACTTTCTTTACTGCTTTGAATAATAAATTATGCCATCATTACCTAAGTTGCAGGATTTGCTTTGTGACTTAAATTGTTTAATTACTACTTTACAAAATATTTACAGCAAAAAAAGTGTTAAAATTGCGAAAATTTATAAGGACTTTGTAAATAGTATTTAATTTGATAAGTTGCCTCTGTACTCTGTTTTTTATTATCTTATTTTATTACTTTTTTATTTACTTGTTATTATTGTACTTGATGTCATCCATTGTTATGGTTAATATGTTTGTATTGCTAAAACACAATAAAAAAAAAATAAATAAATAAAATAAAATAATAAATTATGCCACAAACCCAAATAACAAAAAAATATCCGCTCTCTATTCCAGCGTGAGATAATCTCTTGTCTTAATGCTGTCTATTATAGGAACAGACATATACAATAGATTATATTAACTGGAGAAGAGTATGGTCTTTACCTCAGACATTCCTAATTAATGTACAATAAAATCATGAAGTGTCTTAAAAATTATACATAGGTGCCATTATACAAGGGTTTGTTTTAACAAGGTTTATTTCTGAAGATTTTGATGTAAATTTCTCCTTCTGTAGTCATCAAGCTGAAGATCTGTCTCACCTTTTTTAGAGTTGTGAATATATTAAAAACCTTTGGATAAATATATTAGGTATATTTTGTGGTATAATCCTTGATGTTATGTTGAAATATGAAAATGTTATTTTAGGATATAACCATCAGAATGAACATCCAGATGTTTTTTAAATTTGTTTAATCTTATAATATTTTTGGCTAAATATTTTATACACAAGTGTAAATTTTGTTAGCGTAAACTTTCTTCCAGATTTTTTTTGAAGATCTAAATTTTTTAATTGCTTTGATTTCTGAATCTACTATTAAGAAACCTGTAAAAACTGTGAATCTGTTTAAAAAATACATTTCTGTCTTGCTCCCTGGCATGTTATGTGATATAATGTAAATGTTTAATTTTGTTATAAAAAAAACTAATAATAAATTGTGTGTGTTTTTAGCAGAGTTAACCAGTGAATTGCTAAAAATGGCTGAAGGAACATAGAAACCATCTTATTATATTTTATTAACCTATATTAAACATTGTAAGCTCCAATAAGTCAATACATTCCCAAATACAGAACATTTTACCCACTTAGACAAGCCCCAATCATTAATATCTTTATTGTATTCTTCTGTTATTTTCTAAAAATAATAGTAATAATTTAATTATATATTATTATTATTATTATTATTATTATTGCTGTGCAAAAGTTAATTGCGATTTAAAAAAAATTGTTGACAAAATATGTATTTTATTTATTTGGTATATGTAAGACAAACACATAAAATCAAAACTATACAGAACTTTTTTTTGCATAGATATTGGCATTTATATATAATTTGTATCATATATATTTATATTTTATATCTAAATATAAAGAAACATTTTTTTAAATATATGCATGCATGTGTGTATTTATATATACATAATAAATATACACAGTAAACACACACACAGTATTTTACGTAAAAAAAAAAAACATTTATTGGATGCGATTAACCACCCAGCACTAGTTATTATAATTTATTATTATTATTATTTGATATAATTACATGTGTTACATGAGTTAAAACAATTATAAATGAATATAATTATTAAATAAATAAATAAATATTATTACATTCATTCATTTTCCTTCGGCTTAGTCCCTTATTTATCAGGGATTGCCACAGCAGCAACTGCCAACTTATCCAGCATATGTTTTACGCAGTGGATGCCCTTCCAGCCGCAAGCCAGTACACACACTCATACACTAAAGCAAATTTAGTTTATTCTATAGTCAATTCACTTATAGCACGTGTTTGTACTGTGGGGGAAAACGGAGCACCCGGAGGAAACCCACACAAACACGGGGAGAACATGCAAACTCCACACAGAAATGCCTTGAACCAGCAACCTTCTTGCTGTGAGGCCATGCCGCGATAATTATTACATTGTTATTGTTAATTTATTTATTATTTTCAGTTTTTTTAACACATGCATGCCTGCTGTTTACAGTGGGAAAGAGAGAAGGCACTAAAACAACATTCTGTTCATCAATCTGTTGTTATAGAGGAGGGATTCACCTGTTGTTAAGGTGACCTTGGTGCTCTGGAGCTGGCGCTGGTCATGACTGAATGCCAAAACTGATCTGTATGCTGTGAAGAGACCGACGTCTGCTGAATTCTACATTTGGGCCCCAATCATGTTTCACCTAATCAAGAAAGATAAAGACAAGGAAAAGGATGGAACGAAAAAAGAGAAAAAGGAGAAGAAGGAGAAAAAAGAGCGGATGTCCCAGGCCGAGCTCAAGAGTCTGGAGGAAATGAGCGTGAGGAGAGGTTTCTTTCATCTTCATCGAAGCAACTCTAAACGGGAGTCGAAAGGGAAGCTGGAGATTTCCAGTCCCATTCCCATAAAGGTGGTCCGAAACACAGAGCTCAGTTTGGCAGATGTAGACCTCAGGAAACTCTACTCTCAGGTAGAGTATTTCCAAATTGAATTTACTTGTTGTGATTAATTGCTGAAGCATTTACCATGTATATAGTATTATTACAATATTGACCCAACCTTCAGCCAAGCTTTAATAGGTACACCTGTTCAACTGCTCATTAACGCAAATTTCTAATCAGCCAATCACATGGCAGCAACTCAATGCATTTAGGCATGTAGACATGGTCAAGACAATGTGCTGCAGTTAAAACCGAGCATCAGAATTGGGAAGAAAAGTGATTTAAGTGACTTTAGACGTGGCATGGTTGCTGGTGCCAGACGGGCTGGTCTGAGTATTTCAGAAACTGCTGATCTACTGGGATTTTCACGCACAACTATCTCTAGGGTTTTTAGAGAACGGCCCGAAAAAGAGCAAATATCCAGTAAGCAGCAGTTCTGTGGGCGCAAATGCCTTGCTGATGCCAGAGGTCAGAGTAGAAGACTGGCTCCAGCTGATAGAAAGGCAACAGTATTTCAAATAACAACTCGTTACAACAGAGGTATGGAGAAGAGCATCTTTGAACGCACAACACGTCCAACCTTGAGTCGAATGGGCTACAGCAGCAGAAGACCACACTGAGTGCCACTCCTGTCAGCTAAGAACAGGGAACTGAGACTAAAATTCACACAGGCTCACCAAAATTGGACAATAGAAGATTGGAAAAACGTTGCCTGGTCTGATGAGTCTCGATTTCTTCTGCGACATTCGGATAGAAGGGTCAGAATATGGCATCAACAACATGAAGGCATGAATCCATCCTGCCTTGTTTCAACGGTTCAGGCTGGTGGTGGTGGTGTAATGGTGTGGGGATATTTTCTTGGCACACTTTAGGCCCATTAGTACCAATTGAGCATCGTGCCAACGCCACAGCCTATCTGAGTATTGCTGGTGACCATGTCCATGCCTTTATGACCACAGTGTATCAATCTTCTAATGGCTACTTCCAGCAGGATAACTGTACTCAAATGGCCTCCACAGTCACCAGATCTCAATCCAAAAGAGCACCTTTGGGATGTGGTGGAACAGGAGATTCGCATCATGGATGTGCAGCTGACAAATCTGCAGCAACTGCATGATGCAATCATGTCAGTATGGACCAAAATATTTCTAGTACCTTGCTGAATCTATGCCACGAAGGATTAAGGCAGTTCTGAAGGCAAAAAGGGATCCAACCCGGTACTAGTAAGGCGTACCTAAAAATGTGGCCGGTGGGTGTATGTACATGTTTTGAGTAAACAAATCTTCAAGTTAAATTGCAAAGTGATTATTAAATGCAATAGGTAGCACATTACAATTAATTCTCAGTAGTGAATGTTAGTTAATAGATTAAATTCAAATTTATTACAGTTATGTTTATATTAGGTTTATAATACTAATATAAAACTAATACTACAGTTTAAATTATTGCAGTTAAGGTATTAACTAAGAAATTAACATGACCTAATATTAATAAAAGTTTTTCATTGTAACGTTAATTTAATTAATGTTAACTGTTGGAGTGTTAACATATAGTAGCCCTATAAATAGTCACATAATTTCCAATCAGTATTTCAGCATGTAACAGAACAGATTAATATGTGAAAATGTTTGAGCTACTCAGCTAACCAATTAAGTCTCTTAGCATTTGGTGCTGTTATGAACACCACTGCAAATACAATCTATTCTCACAGTATATGTTCTTCACAGTATTTTTAGGTGCCTATGATATCCAATTTGTGTATGTTCATTATCATGATATATTGAATTATTGAATATTGTCTTCTCTCAGGGTTCTATAACGCCCACGAGCTCCAGCGATGACATTAAAGGCGAGCAGGAGGTCCGCCGGTCATCCGTCAAAGAACAGGCGGCCAGGTTTGACTCCATTACCAAGCAGAACTCACAGGTAGAAAACATGCTAAAGCGATATTCATTCTCACAGAAGAACAAGGAAGAAAGCTCTTCAGGGTCAACTGCTCCATCAGGGCAGAACTCTGCCATTGCTTCACCTCAAATAGAGGTCAAGGCATTCAATCAGTCGCCAGTACATTCGCTCCACCAAACCAGCCCTGCAAAGATTGTCCAGATTCCAGAAATAGTGGATCGAACATTTCCGGCAGATTTGCGATTACCGGCTGTGGCACCTCCACAGGTTCCTGCGCCAAGAGAGTTGGAAATTCAACGTCGCAACACAGGCGATTTCGGCTTTTCCCTTCGTCGCACCACTATGGTGGACCAGCGGACCGATGGGTCACTCTACAGAAAGGTTGTCCACTTTGCTGAGCCCGGTGCCGGGAGCAAAGACCCAACCTTAGGGCTGGTGCCGGGCGACCGTCTGGTAGAGATCAATGGGAGGAATGTGGAAAATAAAAGCAGAGATGAGATTGTGGAGATGATCCGGCAGTCTGGAGACACAGTGCGTCTGAAGGTGCAGCCCATCGTGGAGTTGAGCGAACTGAGTCGCTGCTGGCTGAGGAACACCAGAGGTCCATATCGGGAGGTCTATGAGGTGAGATATGCAAGTTTGTGTCATGGTTGTGAAGTGTTTAACTAACCAGTGAGGATGGTGGATTTGATGGAGAGTTTCATTTTACTTTTTTTTTGACAGCGTTCATCATCAACGTTTAATGCTTCGGGACTAACAAAGGGTGACAATGTGAGCCTTCACAAAAAACACATAAAATGACAGGTGTAATTGCATAATTAAAACAAAAAAATGCCTCTGTTTTTTTTTGTTTGATGCACCTCGTTAAAAGTTGGCTGACCAATGATATTGACGCATTTGTTCACCTGCTTTGAGCTGCTGAAGTTACAGTAAAGCACAAAACGCTCTAGCCAAGCACACAGGAATTGCTGATCAAATACGATTCAATGGCAAGTTTTATTTTTCTTACTTTACCTTAGTAGTTGTGCTGAGGTTAAACACAAATTAAAAAGCTTATGCAATATGCAAAATTATTACACCAAGCATATATAACAAGCAAGTATCACACTGTAAAAAAATAAAACGTTGAGTTAACTTAAAAGTTTAAAGCAACCAGCTGCAAAGAAATGTTGAGTTTATTAAACTTCAGTGGTTGAAGTTGTGCTAAATTATTAAGTTTTACGAAAATTTTATTTAATTGACCGAAAAGGCTGGTTTAAGTCAAGTATACTTTATAGAATAATTTGGCACAACTTCAAACACTGAAGCTTAATATGGAGAAATAAAAATTTAAAGTCTCCTCAACTGAATATTTTACTTTCATTGAACAAACAGTTCCAAACATGCGGCTGAATCATTTTTATGAGTAAATTAAACTCTGAGCTCAAAAATATGTTCAAAAATAATTTTTTACAGTGCAGAAGCACTTTCTGTACAAGCGCATTTCTGCTTTTTTATTAAGCATCGTCTAATGTCGTGGAGTGATTTTGCATGTTTACTCAGATCAACTCAGGTAGCAAAGAATTCTGCCCCAGATTTGCCATAAATCTGGCCCAGCAGGCATTCATCCAGCACTTTAAGCCTTTAAGGCGGCACACAAAACTTGGGCCAGATGTAAAATGTAGTTTTTGTCCCAGATGTTAAAAAATGATATGTGGGCCGTGTAAGTTTGGCCTATTTTGACCCACATTTAAACTACATTTATATTATTTTTGAATAAAGAAAAAAATTCTACCAATCAGGTCGCTACGAGAAAATGCACATCTATAGCACGCCTAAAACGCAATGCTTCATGGGTTTATTAATTTCATTGCAGTTGTGACATATTACCAACATATCTGGCCCAGTTCAGGCCCAGTTATTGGTTATAACCTTGGCTGAGACTTGGCCCATCCATGTTTGGCCCTTGTCTGGAAGCCAGACTTGATCCAGTCATGTGCTATAATTCACTGCGGTATGTGGGTCAAACAAAATCTGATTGTGTAGGCCAGAGCTGGGCCAGAGAAATTTTGCTATGCGGGATGAATGCCGAAAAACATCTAGAAAAACGCTGACAATAAGCTCAATAATTGTTCCGGTGCGCATGAGCCTAAACACAGGGAATCCACTGAGTTTGGTTTGCATTATAATTCTCTGATGTCACAGTCGGGCCAAGCACGTTGTATGTATGAGGAAAAGTGGGGATAGAGTGCTTAGGGCTCAGAGGCTTGGAGTGGCCCAATATTTACACAGAGGACACCCATAACGTGATCTTGGTAAAGGTTTGAGGACTCATACATAGGGCCCAGTCAGAACTCCTAGATTGCCACTGGTGGGGGCCCACTAAAGTGTCCTCAGCAGACATCCATGGTGTCTTAAAATGAATTCAGTTTAATTTTGAAACAATCCATTTGACAGCATGTTGTAATGATCAAGTAAATGACAAATGACTTCAGAACCAAAAAATCAACCATTTAATCTCACATAGTGAATTCATACTTGACAACACTTGACTGAGTGTGGGACCTCACTGACAGAAAAACTAGCAGGTTAACCATTTTCATTCCTCCATGTCACATCATCTGTGACACTGACCAATAGGAGCACAGGAACTCTTGAAGTATGTACACAGCTTTTAAACAAGTTGAAAGGGAAAATGAAAGAGGAATTGTGGATTTGGCTTTTCTGATATCAAGTCAGCCAATGCTAAACAATTTGCTTCAGTAGTCATATTTTGTTTATGCTCTTGTTTCCAGAGGTCAGTTGCTCTGCCTTCTTGATGACATAACCATGTCTTTAAAGACAGCAGGTCATGATTGGTTAAAAAGAAAGGTGTAGCCTGACATGTTTCTTGCCCACAAGCAAAACGAATTAAGGAGTCATGTAATCAGACACAGTGTCTCCTGTAACAGACATAAATATTGTGGCATTGCACCATTTTAATAAAAACATCAAATTTAAAGATGAACAACATGATGTAAGTCAATAAAATTGACTGTAATGTCGAATAAATGAAGGGTTGCTATAATATGAAATGTGCACATCTTGGTCGTGTCTGTTTGTGATATTGGCATTTCTCAGGAAATCAGATACAGTAACTGCACACCAACTGTGTGTTTCAGCAACTTTTGGTCTGAAGATCAGTTACAGCCTTGAGGTATTCTGTAAATTTAGAGCAATATGAGTGTTTGACATCTGAAGGGACCGTTGTGCAGAGAGATGTAGATGATGTCAACAGTTTCAGTGAGACAGCTTCGGGCTTTAATAACCTGTCTAATTTGTTTGTCATTCTTACCCAAAATGCATCTGTATTTGTGGAGCTTTCCAATTTTGGAGGACATTATAGCCCCATCTGAGTGAAATAAATGGCAAAACTGAAAGTATTATACTGAAAGTCCTATTATACTGTGGTCTAGCATGCTGTTAAATGATGTTAAACAGTCTTTTATTTAGTCACTGAATGTTTTTTTTGGTGATATTTACCCAACTGAAATCATGCAGCAATGCCCACCCACGTTGGGGGTTCGATTTCCAAGCAATGCATGAACTGTGTAAAGTGTATACAGGACATTCACAGGTTGTGTATTTTGATTTCATTGACTTGCTCAGTCATATTTTCTGATGAAACTGTGATGATGTGATGTTTTATCAGCTGAGAATATGTGAAAATCTTTAAAATAGTCAAAAGAGTGCCTTTATCATAACCCATTGGTTCGATTCGTCCATATTTGACCCAAAGTTGAGTTTTGACAACCCAGCATTTTTTAGACGGTACACATGAACAATACACAAGCATGCTTAAGCATTATGTCCTTTTAGAATAGCATATTGTGACATTATATTTTGTTTTGTTTAATTTAGAGTCTTTGTCTTTGCTGCATTAATTTTTCAGTTCTTCTGGAAGTGGACAAAAATCCCAGTCTATCTGTTTTTTGCACAAAAAGTTTTGCAAAACAGGCTCATCGAAAATATGTGCCTCAAACTACATTTTTGCAATATACTCCAATGTACTTTGGACTGCAGTTTTTAGGTAAAATGAACACACGGGGCAGTATAACATGTACGAGATGGACATGTATCTGAAACATACAACAAAACATACCCTAAGTAGTATATTTCAAAAGTGCCTTCTAGTGGATTTGTCATCTGAAATGTGGAACAAAACGTACCCTAAAATAGGCAAAAGTGTAGACAGCGCCCTCTAGTAGATTTGTCATCTGTAATGTGCAACAAAACGTACCCTAAGTAACATATTTCAGATACGCAAAAGTATAGACAGCCCCTTTAGTGGATTTGTCATCTGAAACTTGGAACGAAACATACCCTAAAATATGCAAAAGTGTAGACAGCGCCTTCTAGTGGATTTGTCATCTGGAACGTGCAACAAAATGTACCCTAATTGACGTATTTCAGATATGCAAAAGTGTAGACAGCACCCTCTTGTTTATTTGTCATCTGAAGCGTGCAACACAATGTACCCTATGTAACGTATTTCAGATACGCGAAAGTGTAGACAGCTCCTTCTAGTGGATTTGTCATCTGAAATGTGGAACGAAGCGTACCCTAAAATACGCAAAAGTGTAGAAATCGCCTTCAGTAGATTTGGCTTCTGAAATGGCAACAAAATGTACCCTAAGTAACATATTTTAGATATGCAAAAGTGCAACAGCGCCTTCTAGTGGATTTGTCATCTGAAACGTACAACAAAACATACCCTAACTAACTTATTCCAGATACGCAAAAGTGTAGACATTGCCTCCTAGTGGATTTGTCATCTGAAAAGCACAACAAAACGTACTGTAAGTAACGTATTTCAGATATGAAAAAGTGTAGACAGCGCCCACTAATGAATTTGTCATATGAAATGTACAACAAAACGTACCCTAAATAATGTATTTCAGAAATGCAAGTGTAGACAGCGTCATCTTGTGGATTTGTCATCTGAAAGATGGAACAAAACGTACCCTAAGTATTGTATTTCAGAAA
>CAIGQZ010001492.1:23533434-23559635 GCA_903798205.1 Danio tinwini | reverse complement strand
AACAACATACTGATATGTATGCAAGGTCAAAAAACACTTTCATGGTCTTATAACATGCATTTATTTTTACTTAATTATCCCAGCGACTCCCATATGAATCGTTCAGCGATTCATTTGTTCCCAAACCCCTGCTTAGCGCGAAGCTAATCTGCGCTGATTGGACCGATGACAGCCTGTTGCCATTGGTCGACAGCGTTCAGCGCGAGACAGTAAAATGGCCAGCATGGTTTATCAAGCCCGCGGCCGCGGGTCGCCAACATTGTTATAGGATCCGATCGCAGCGGATGCTCGAAATACGCTTCAAAGTAAACTTACTAACACCACAGTAAACAGTACCTGGTTCTCAACAGTGTTATTCAGACACCTCAGTGCAGAACGCAGTGCAGTTAAACACTAGCATATGTATGACATACATTCAGTTTTAATCCACACAGCAGCAAAAGCTGAACTATTCTGAACCTTGACCGCTGCACGTGTGCAGGATCAGCTAACGGTGGCCATAGCAACGACAAACGGCAGTGGAACGAGCTCACGAAAGCATTTAAATCTGTAAACAAAGCAGCACGCGTCGTGTTTACAACGTGGCTATATACGTTGAATATAAAGGTGAGAATATAAAGAGTTAACCTGATACAGTACACGCGGTTACTGGTAACAAAACATGTAGATCATTTCTATTTGCAATTATTTCTGTGGCACCTCGTCCGTGAACTGCTATATGTTCTAAGTGCTTACCTGTACTCTGCTTTTCTAAACGATCACATCCCCAGCCGGAAGGTTGTAGCATCCTCTGTCCTCTGACAAGCTATCTCTGCGGGCTCCCGCTCTCCATTCGCAAGCCTTTTCAGTGCTGCTCACCAGCCCGAAGCCCAGCGTTCAGCAGCCTGCCGGTGTACCCAATGTCTGTCCATTACAAGATGGAGGCAGAAACTAATGCATGAGCTGTGTAGTGATAGATCACCCATTGTAAGCGTGCAGATTTCTGAACGACTCCTTTCCCCTCACACTTCCAATAATATCCAGGTAAACACAGCGTCTTCATGAGCGTCTTGCTGCTGTGTTAATGGGCGGGGCCTCAGGTTTGAATTTTGCCAGGTCTGCAGTCGCAACCATTATGTTTCATAACGACGTCACGCCGAAACGGCTGAAGATTCGTTATCAAGAGTCGACTCTTTTATAGATGAATCAATAGTTTTAAAAACTGTCCACTTTCAGATTTAAGCTTTAGCTGGATATTTTACTTCACTAAAAGCTGTGTTACACACTACATGGAAGGTCATTTTCAAAAACCCATAATAGGGGCTCTTTAAATATTTTTTATACATATTTGATTCCAAATGTTTATTCAATTATTTTATTATACCTATATATACAGATTTTTATCACTGTAGACCTGCTTATATATCCCTTGCTGATAACCTTAGATTTCTTAATTAATAATTTAAGCTGCTATATTATAGTTTCAATGGTATTAAATTTAATAAAAAAATTACATTATCGCAGGATGTTATAGCTTTTTAAACTTATAAATGACTATATTATTGACAATTATATTGTAGTTTAATAATCACTTCTATTAAAGACAATATTGTTGTACAATAATATGCTTACGAAATGAGTAGAAATATCATATTTAAGTCTACATTTTTAAATTCTATGTAATAGATTAATGTTTCACAGAGCTTCTTTATACAAGCTTTATTATAGACAACTATATATTCATTTTAAACGATAATATCATTTCATTAATGTGTAACATTGTTGCATTATGCTCATGAAATATGTTTTATTCTGTTTATTCTTTGTATGTTTTATCCTAAATATGTATTTAATTTTACTCTAAAGATTTTATGCAATTTTTCAAGGTAGATAATGAATAATTTTCTTCATGTGTCTCCTCCCTAAACCCTTTATTGATAATATGTGGAAACATTTATGTAGTCTAGATGCCTGTGGGCAAAACTGGCCGACAAAACTGCAAAATTAGAGCACATCATCAGTCAGAGGAGCGACTGAAAATCTGGGCTATTCAAACTGATCTTCAACAAGCTTTCTTCCATCTTATTGATAAAACATATTCAATTTTATAATAAAGATATAAAACATTCATCTACATGCTACGCTTATTATGTCATTTGAATAGGAGATATAATAATCAGAGATGATTGTAATGAAGTGGCCATTCTCACTCAATCCCACCAGGAGTTTTACTGGCCCACTTTAAGCTGAGTCCCGAAAAAGACCTGACACATTTGGGATTGGCCTAGAAGCGCTTATTCTATATAAAGACCGTCATACAGAAATCTAGACTATGCCACTGTGGAGGGCTGCATGCTCAAATGTGTTGCTTGTTGCATTTATTTCAGTGACGACAAATGTTAAAATAGAGACATTTGCACAGATTTACTCATGGAAACCCTCTTTCAGCAGCGACGAACTGCTAGTAGGACATCCTGAAGACACACAGTGACTATATTTGAGAGTTCAGATGCAAAGTGCCGTCTGAAAATTTCTTCTAATATTACCAGTTTTCTCAGGCTCCTATGTCTTGGTTCAGAAATTTCACTTTTATGGTAAATAATAAGTCATTTTCATCGCTTTCAACATGAAGTAACTGAACATAAACATAAGAGGCTTAGAAAAATGCTCATTGAAGAAAAAAATTACAGATGGCACTTAAAGGTTTTTGCATCTGGACTTTTCATTTATAAATAATCTAATAGTTCTACGATTGTCAAAATAAAAACCTTCCTGTAAAAACAAAGTGGTTAGCGCGCTGACATATGGTGCGGAAGCGCTCCGGGCGTACTGTACTGTCAAATAAAATGCCAAAAATAAATCTTAAAAATAAATAAATAAACGATACTAAGAACAATGCTAATGAATTGGCCAATGCTAAAGGCCAGTGAAAAATGGCTAAACTGATTGGCAGTGTAGCAGTTCTCCATAGACAGCAATTATCCTTCGATGTACAAAGCCCAGAAAGGAACAAAAAACCTTGTCAAAACATTTAATGTGTCTTCAGGGATTCAAATTTGAAGCTCCAAGAACAATTTTCAACACCAGCTTATTCTAAATACGTAGTCCTATGTATGTTTCTGGAGACTGCAAGTTATGTAGCCAGAGGTACGTATGGTTTCAATTCAATTAATTTTTTAAATCGTACGCTACAGGGCGGTGGCCGCCGTTCCTTTTCGCGCTTACCAGCTGATCGCTATAAGACTTTCCCACGGCAACCAGTTTGTCTCGTTAGCTCGTCGTGTACGTCCGACTTGTGACGCAGAGAGGAGTTGACCACGATGACGGGGTTCGAGTCCGGTGAAGAACGGTTCCAGAAAGCAGGTAAGACAAAAACAGAATACAAAACGTAAAAATAAATGAGCAAATAACAGGGTAAGAATGTGGTAAAATCTGAAGACGTGGTAAAAATCCGACGAGGGCTTTTCTTTATTTTTTCTAGATTGCTTTTGAAACTTATTGGTCGGGTTTATGGAAGTGGGTATTTGGGCGGGCGGGTCAATCGATAAAATTGGTTGGGTTTAGGGAAGGAGGAGGGTGGGTCAGTCAATCGGGCAGTCAGTCAGTCAGTTGACAGCGGCCTCTGGTGGGTTTACGCGAGAACAGCAGGTGCGAACGGCACTCGTGAGAGAAATTTGAGATCTCAAAAGCGTACACAGCGGCCTCTCGTGGATTCGTGAAAACAAAAACTGCAAAAATACATACCTCCAGGGACATATTTCGCAGCCTCCAGAAACGTGTGTAGAGGTTCGTTTTCAGAATGAGCCAGGGTTGACAATTTTGTATGCCAAAAACCTGTAAAAAAAAAGTTTTTTATATATGTTTTCCACATTAGATCATGGTGTGCATTTACTACAGTTAATACAACAGTTGGGTAAACACACACCCTGACCCGATGAGGGAGAGAAGATATAGATGAAGAAAATCATATTTACAGTTTTTCTTTGCTGCACAAAGGGCTCTATTTTAACAATCTAGGCACAAAGTCTAAAGCGCATGGCACAAAATGGAGCTGTATCCAAACACACGTCCTGTTCTTATGCCCCATATGGTGGTGCATACATCTTCAAAACCCGACAGGTGGACAAATCTAAACTTGAGCCTCAGCTGGGTCAGTTGGCATTTCTGTGTGGAGTTTGCATGTTGTCCCCATGGTCGCAAAACGTGAAAATTACTGTTACACTGATCTGAAAATAGCAACAAATTGCGCCAAGCACATCTTACGCCTTATGTATAATAAGACCCACAGTGTTTTTGGACCTTCAGAAAATTAGTTAAACCGCTGAAGCTTTTGGTTTCTTACGTTGTAATGTTACATTACTTAAAAACAATATCAAGTCTTGATCATTAGATTCATTAGAACAGATGTTTCCACTTACTACATTAAGGATCAGTATAAACGTGATTATGACAGCATATGATCTGTATGTGATATGAGATGCATTCATTCATTCATTCATTTTCCTTTGGCTTAGTCCCTTTATTTATCAGGGACTAATCTCAACAGCGGAATGAACCACCAACTTATCCAGCATATGTTTTACACAGCGAACACCCTTTCAGCAGCAACCCAGAACTGGGAAACATCCATACACGCTCATTCACACACATACAGTACACTATGGCCAATTTAGCTTATTCAATTCATCTGTACTGCATGTCTTTGGACTGTGGGGGAAACCGGAGCACCCAAAGGAAGCCCACGCCAACACTGGGAGAACATCTCCACACAGAAATGCCAACTGACACAGCCGGGACTCAAATCAGCGACCTTCTTGCTGTGAGGCAAAAGTGCTAACCACTGAGCCACCATGTTGCCCCCTGATTTGAAATAGTTACATGAGAAATACTTGTTAGTTAGTTCGTTATTTAGTTAGTTAGTAGTTTAGTTACACCACTGCCCGAAGTGCTGAACAAAATCAACACTAAAATAACAAATCACACAGCACATACATAACAACTAATACATAAAAGCAAACCCCTCAACACTGAAAAGGCTCAAATGCTAAAGAACAAAGATGCAATTTTAGAAAGTTTTTAAAAACAAGTATAGTTGGAGCTTGTCTAATGAGAGGTAGAAGCTTATTCCAGCAATTTGGAGCGATAACAGCGTAGGCACGATCCCCTCTTCGCATACACTGGGCCCTTGGTACAGACAAAAATAACTGATCTGATGACCTTAATGACCTAATCTGATAAATAAGGAGGTGCCAGTCCATTTAAGAATTTATAGACCATTTGAATGTGGTGATGTCATTGGCTCATGAACATTTCCTGTTTGTTGTCAAACCATTTCACAAATGTAACAAGAGGCAATTCAATCATAACTTAATGTTAAAACAGTTGTCATAACATTATTTATCAAAATGTGGACGTTTTTGGACTCTCCGAAGCTATGAAAATTAAAAATGTAAAACAGGAAATATGTTTGTTATTGAACATTGTTATTGTTTACATCTCGCAAAGTAGTCTATAAACAAAAACTAATAACTTAAAATCAATCGGAGATTACTAAGCAAGTATAGTGATTGGCTTACTCCTACAATCAACATATCTCTATGAACAAAACCCACAACAGGACACACTGGTTTTTCTAATGCCTTTACCAATTCTGGCATCTAGGTTTTTCAGAGTAAAAAACAAACAAAACAACAACAACAAAAACTTTAAAGTCACGTTAAAATCTTTTAACCGCTTGCAAATTCCAATCCAGTTTAACCAAGTGGTAAATGTGGTAAAACATCTGTAGCATATTTAATTAAGTCCCTGTCATAGTTGGCATTGCAAACACTCCTTATGCAAATTAGGACTGACATAAATTATTTATTCACATAAATGTTCTCCATTAGCCTTGAATAACATGGATTTTTTAAATTAATAATATGGTAACACTTTATTTTGATGGTCCGTTTGAGTATTAATAGATTATCTGCTTAATATCTGTTGACACTGACATTTAACAGTCCTTCAACAGACATTTAACTGACTATAAGAAACTTTGCAATTACATGTCAATTTACACTAACCCTAACCCCAACCCTAACCCCAACAGTAACAGTCTCCTTATAATCTAATGATAATTAGTTGCAATGTAACTTAAAATTCAACAAATGGACCATCAAAATAAAGTGTGAACAATAATATTTTATTCATCAAATTTATATGAACTTGATCAGTCCTCTAGGAACGAGATTGGTGACCCCTGCTTTAAAGACTTTAACCAATCTGTTAAAACTCACAATTGACTTTAACATTGATAATAATAAGAAATGCAACTCAACCTTTTTGAAAGGCACAATTACATCAGTTTTTTAATGCTGAAATGGAAATAAGCTACATTACTGTTTGTGCAAGAAAATACTGTATGCATTTTCTAGCAATTTATAAGTGAAAATGTTTTCTATAGAATACATACATTTTTTAAACATATCAGCAGGGTTATTTCAGTATTATACACTACCTGACAAAAGAAACAACATATAATAACTTGACTTCTAGTTGATCATTTGGTATCAGAAGTGGCTTATACGGAAGGCAAAGGCCTCTAGATTACGCTCATTTTACCCAAATAAAATATTATATTTAATTATTTTAATTATTTAATTAGGACAGTAAGGTCTGACTTTGCTTAGACAAAAGTCTTGTCACTTAACAGAAATAATGTCCAGTATAGAATATAAAGTCATGCTGCAGTGGATAAAGAATTAAAATTGTGTATGACTCCCATGATCTTGGAGGACTGCATCCATATATCTCTGCAATGACTCAAATAACATTAATAAAGTCATCTGGAATGCCAAAGAAAGCGTTCTTGCAGGACTCCCAGAGTTCATCAGGATTCTTTAGATTCATCTTCAATGCCTTTTCCATCTTACCCTATACATACTCTATAATGTTCATATCTGGTGACAGGGCTGGCCAATCATGAAGCACTTTGACCTTCTTTGCTTTTAGGAACTTTGATGTAGAGGCTGAAGTATGATAGTATAGTATACGCTATCCTGTTGAAGAATTTGCCCTCTCCTGTAGTTTGTAATGTAATGGGCAGCACAAATGCCTTGATACCTCAGGCTGTTGATGTTGCCATCCACTCTGCAGATCTCTCACACGTTCACATACTGAATGTAACATCAAACCATGATTTTTCCTTCACCAAACTTGACTGATTTCTGTGAGAATCCTGGGTCATCATGCAATTGGTCTTCTGCAGTATTTGTGATGATTGGGATGCAGTTGAACAGATGATTCATTGGAAAAATCGACCATCTGCCACTTTTCCAAATGATTAACTAGAAGTTAAGTTATTATTTGTTGCTCTTACAACTGGGATCGACGACAAGACTTTTGTCAGGTAGTGTATATGCTATTTTAATTTGTATTATTCAGATTAGTTTAGCTTTGGTTTAGTTTATAATGTTATTAATCTAGCTTTATTCCAATTACCATCAAAATGCACTTGACACATGTTGAGAAGGAAAGCGTTTTCAGAGCCACAAAATGCTGCTGTTGTGTAAAAGTTGAACAAATTTCTAAAAATCAGTTTTAAATGGAAATTATGTGTTTGCAAATCATTCATGCAGTGTAAATGGCTTTATTCCAGCAGAATGTCAGGCATTTTCTTCAATCGTGGTGTCTGTGAATGTGACAGGAAACCCTAGCAATTTTTTTTTGACAGGTCTGATTGTTTGTTCTGATAGTTACCAGCCGGACAGGTTCCAGCAGCATTACTGTAGTGAGAAGAACAGCACTTAAACACACACAAACCTCACACCCTCTCCGCTCCTCTTAGCTTTGAATGAATGAACCAACGTGCTTTCCTCAGCCTTTTGTGCGCGGCTCTAATCTCTGGGCAAATCTGAGCACACTTTTTTTGACAGAGTTACTGTGCGAGCATGTTTGAAAATGACAAATCAAGGAGAATCAAGGTGAAGAGTTCAACCTCATGTGCAGTCAATCTTTAGGTTTGCAACACAATGCTTGTTGCAGGCATGTATACACCCTTATATCAACACCTATTCATTTTGAAGCAATTTGGTTTGCCCCGAAGAACAACAATGTGAAACATGCTATTACACAAACATAGCCAAGATGATTCACATACATGTAGTTATAAAGTGGCACTTGAAGAGTTCAAGCATGTAGAGTTGAAATCTATTCTTAAAGATCACCATGCTAGCCTAAAGAGTTGGGCAGACGTGTGGGTGGGGCCAAGAGCTGAGGGGCGGAGTGAGTTGTTAAGTCTGACCAAAGACTGTCGAATACACAAGACATGTCACTTGTAAAGATTTGAATAGAGAAAAGTGTAACATCGATATGGCGAATGAAGCCCTGTCTTTTAGTCCAGGAGCCAATTATTGATCGCTATAGACTTTGGGAGAGAGGCTCAGATCAGATGTGGGTTTTTTACGACAGTTTCTGCAGTTGTTATGATTACTCTGGGGTTGACAAATGCACTGGAATCGAATATTTGCTTCACACACATGAGAAATATATCCACATTAGTGTTGTCATGATGGAATTTGGTACAGATTGATACAGAAATTTTAAGCATTTTAAAGCCGTGAAGATCAGTCTATTCATCAGCGCATCGCTCATATGTCAGCTCATAAACAAACCAGCTTATCTTTGCAGCCTTAAAATGATCCAGTGTCCCTGTATCTGTAGTTACACTCAGTAAACAGTGGTGAGTTCAGTGAACAGGTGACCTTCACGGCCAATCACAGTCATTTCTGTTGAGCACGTGAACACAATGGCAGACCAGCGCTGTTTAAGAACATGCTCAAATGTTAGTGATAAATGGACGTTTTAAAAATTTCAGTACTGATTGGTATCCAATTTTAGTATCGTGACAACACTAATCCACATAAAGCTTGAAATGTTCTCTGGTTTTGTAATCCATATGAAACCAACACAGTCCGTCCTGTCAAATGCATACCACATGACAGCAACTACACAAAGTTTGCAATTGTAATTGTAAATGTACAATGCACTTGTAAACTTTACAGCATTACTGGCAACCAAAATTGCCAGTAATACTGTAAATTTTACAGCATTTTTTACAGTGCAGTTACAGTTTGGCTACATGGTGGTGCTATGACATAAAAATATATAAAACAGCTCTAACTACATAACCTTTAGTCCAATTGACTTGATATTTGATATGCAGGGTCCAATGTGCCACCCATATATATGAGCAAATCTAAAAACAAGCAAAAACCTTTGAAATTGGCCAATCAAGCTTTAGCACCTATGTTAACAGACGTCAATCAGAATAAAAGTTGTCACGTCTGTTTGTCTCATGAGGTCTTTGAGAAATATGAAAACCCCCCAAAAACATTTACCTTACACAATTTTTTCACAGGAGACACTGTGGCTCAGTGGTTAGCACTGTCACCTCAGAGCAAGAAGGTTGCTTGTTTGAGTCCTGGCTGGGTCAGTTGGCATTTCTGTGTGGAGTTTGCATGTTCTCCCCGTGTTGGGTTTTCTCCGGGTGCTTCGGTTTCCTCCATCCACAATCCAAAGACATGTGCTATACAGTAGGTGAATTGAATAAACTAAATTGGCTGTAGTGTATGTGTGTGAATGAGTGTGTATGGATGTTTCCCAGTACTGGTTTGCAGCTGGAAGGGCATCCACTGTGTAAAATAAATGCTGGATAAGTTGGCGGTTCATTCCTGCTGTGGTGACCCCAGATGAATAAAAGGACTAAGCTGAAGGTAAAAGAACGAATGAATGAATTTTTTTTACACTATGTTCATATAGTACAATAGACATCCTCATTCGGGAAAGCTATAATAGAGATATTTTCAAAACAGGTATGGACAAATATATCCAAAAGTCTATCATTCCTAAATGAAAACTTAAATAGTGACAAAATTTGTTGAACAGCATGTGATTGCAAATAAGATCAAGGCAATTTTTAACAAATTAAGCCAATATATTGCATTATAAGTGTTATAAAGGTAGAAAAAAGGCTGTATTTCTAAGGATAGTGACCTAAAATGGCTATTTTCATCACTATTTTAAGTGTTTATAAGCTTAATAATAAATAATATGTGAATATGTTGTACATTTTGTGCCTCAAGAATAAACTAACAGGCAATGAGTTTTCTCTGCAAATTTATGTCAGTCAATATTTGCATTGCTATTTTAAATAAGCCCCGCTGAATTTCACGAAGACTGGAGCTCAATGGGTGTCTTATTTTATTCGCTCTGAGGGCCTGTGGCGTATAAATGTCCTCCTCCGGCTCTGAAACAGTCTGTCCATGAATGGCTTCATTAACTAGTATCAGATTAGATTATCTAATGGATTGACTTGGCTGCACATCAGGCACTGAATACAGGAAGTGTCTTTGGTCTGTCATCAGTGTCTGCAGTCTTTCTGTTCAGATCTCTCTTTATGTCTCCGGTTTGTTTTCTGGCTGATGACCCAGAAGTCTTTCTGGAGCTGTCAGGGCCAAACGGAGAAGGCCTCAACATTGATGCCGGTCAGCGAACAGACTTGGCCTTCTGTAGGGGTCCAGGAAGTGGCTGATAATTGTCTTGGTTTGGATCGCCGGGTTAGTGTGATGACCAGCTGTGGTTTTTGGGCTGATCTATGTTGGTGTTTGGCAGTAAGATTGTGTGAACTGTCCAGTATTTGAGATCTAACTGTGAGACTGTGATGATGCCAACACGTTCTCACTCCTAAATGATCACATATGGATGCTCGGGTATGACTCTTTGGCGTTATTTTTAACACCCTTTGGCTTTGTTTAAAGTCTGGGTGAAATGGAAGTGGGTGGCATGGTGGCTCAGTGGTTAGCACTGTTGCCTCACAGCAAGAAGGTCACTGGTTCGAATCCCGGCTAAGCCAGTTGACATGACGTGTTGGCATTGATTTCCTCCTGGTGCTTCGGTTTCCCTCACAGTCCAAAGACACGATGAACTAAATTGGCTGTAGTGTATGAGTGCAAATGTGAATGCAAGAGTGTGTACTGGGTTGTGGCTGGAAGGGCATCCTTTGCGTAAAGCATATACCAGAATAATTGGTGGTTCATTCCGCTGTGGCAACCTCTGATAAATTAGGGACTAAGCTGAAGGAAAATGAACGAATGAATGAAACGGAAGTTGCTGAGACTTTTATTTTAGTATGTTGATGTACTTCTGACTGACATGGAATATTGAGTAGGGGGCGGGGCTTTCTTTTGCACATCATTACCTCATAGCAAACTAAAGGTAAGAGGGGTGTGGCTATAGATATTATTTACATTAATTACATACAGTTGCTATGGAATCCCTCAGGTTGATGTCAACAGAAGGACTGCCACTCCAAACACAGAAGCAAGTGGTCTTTAAATGAAGATTGCCAATACAAAGTGGATTAACTTGCACTGATTAATTGTTCACCCTAAGATTTAGAACACGAGCTAGCAAAATAAACATTGTAAATTTTGATTTCATGCAGATTTTAATACATTCTTCTTATTTCGTCATGCTCTACATCACAGATGAGGAATACTGAACTCGCATTTGACATGTTTACAAGTGAGCAGTCAAGCAAACAAATGAAAGGAATCTGGATGGACTACAATGTCTTCAAACAGTGCGTTTTGGTAACACACAGTTAAGGATGTATAACTAGTTTTGGCCTGCTTTCTCACAACACGTGCCTAAGCATCACGTTCAGTCATGATTAAAGGGATAGTTCACTCAAAACTGAATATTCTGTCATCGTTTACCCTTTAACTCGTCCCAAACCTGTGTGAGTTTCTTTCTTTTGTTAAACGCAAAAGAAGATATTTTGAAGAAAGCTGGAAATCTGTAACCATTGACTTCCATAGCATTTGATTTTCTTACTATGCTTTTTAGCTTTCGTCAGAATATCTTCTTTTGTGTTCAACAGAATAAAGAAACAAACCACTTAAGGGGGAGTAAATGATGACAGAAGGCTCTATCATACACCCAGCGCAATAAGGTGCAAGACGTGTTTGGTGCGATTTGTTGCTATTTTTAGACCAGCACAACAGTGATTTTCATGTTTTGCAACACATTGTTTAAATAGCAAATCCATTACGGCACTTTGTGGACTCATGGGCGTGCTGGTCTATAAGGAAGTGTGTTAAGGTGTATTGTTGTCGCGTTGCTTGTTTGAGGAACTAAAATAGACTGCACCATTGACCAACTAAAAGCTGGTCTAAAGTCCAGAGCAGAGCGCGTTAGTTAGCGCCTATGCAGGTCCAAATGCTTACACATTGTTTAATACACGCAGGATGTACAGCAACACACAAATATCTTTACATATGAAAGCAATAAAGGATTAAAATGTTACAAAAATTATCATTTTCTACATAAATATAAAAACCACTCCCTCCATGCCTTCATCTCAGAGGGCTTTTTCAGTTTATTCATGACAGTTTGCATTTATATAATGTTATTATTATTAGAGGTATTATTTATTATATGCATATTTATATTTGTTTAAAAAAAACAAGTTTATATTTGTCCACCTGTTGGGTTCTGGAGATGTATGCGTCACCATATGGGGCATAAGAATAGGACTTGTGTTTGGGTATAACTCAGTTTTTTGACCACACTTCATTATTATTATTCATTTATTTGTTTGCTAGAAATTAGAGCTGAATTTAGAAATAGTTTTGAACCAAATCGTTGCACTTAACAAATGAAATTAAATATGTAGGCTAATGGATGTCTTCAGTGGAGCGTGTACAACACCGTTTCCTTACTCCATGAAAGTAAAGGAGTAAAGTAAAGAGTAAAAGGAAAGTAAAGAAAAAAGTTAAGAGGCCGAATGGAGGAGGCTTGTTCTTTATTTACACGAAGCAATCAATCAAATGTGTTTCGAACAACTAAAGATTTGACTACTGTAATGGTTTATATCCTTCCTGAACGAGCTTAATGACTTTTATGCCCGCTTTGAAAGAGACAATAATGAACCCTACATCAGGATCACTTCCTCAACCGACCACTCACCCATTACACTCACCTCCTCAGAAGTCTACACCGCACTGAGTCGGATCAATGTGCGTAAGGCTGCTGGACCAGACGGTATTCCTGGGCGTGTCCTCAAAGCATGTGCAGAACAGCTCGCTGGGGTATTCACAGACATTTTCAACCTGTCCCTTAACCTAGCAGCTGTGCCAACATGCTTTAAAACCACCTCTATTGTGCCAGTGCCGAAACACTCCAGCCCAACATGCCTGAATGACTACCGCCCGGTAGCACTCACACCCATCATCATGAAGTGCTTCGAGCGGTTGGTCCTGGCACATCTGAAAGACTCTCTGCCATCCACACTGGACCCACATCAGTTTGCCTACCGTGGCAACAGGAGCACAGAAGATGCAGTCTCCATAGCACTGCACTCTGTACTCACACACCTGGACAATAAAAACACATACGCACGAATGCTGTTTGTTGACTTCAGCTCAGCATTCAACACTGTCATACCCTCTAAGTTAATGATCAAACTTAGAGACCTGGATATAGACACGTCTCTCTGTAACTGGGTTATGGACTTTCTGACTAACAGACCTCAGAATGTTAGATCAGACCACATTTGCTCCACCACCGTCACACTCAACACTGGTGTACCACAGGGCTGTGTGCTGAGCCCTTTCCTCTACTCCCTTTTCACCATCGACTGTAGGCCTGTGAACAGATCCAACGCCATCATCAAATTTGCAGATGACACCACAGTGATTGGTCTAATCAGCAACAATGATGAGACTGCCTACAGGGAGGAGATACAGCATCTGGCCACGTGGTGCACCAACAATAATCTGCTCCTTAACACCGACAAGACCAAGGAGCTCATTGTGGACTTCAGGAAGGGACGAACAGGCTCACATGATCCCATCTACATCAATGGGATGGCCGTCGAGCCTGTATCATCCTTCAAGTTCCTGGGGACCCACATCTCCAAGGACCTTTCCTGGACCACCAACACCTCCAGCCTGGTCAAGAAGGCTCACCAGCGCCTATTTTTCTTAAGGCAACTTAAGAAGAACCAGCTGTCATCAGCCGTCTTGGTGAACTTCTACCGCTGCACAATAGAAAGCATCCTGACAAACTGTGTCACAGTCTGGTATGGAAGCTGCTCTGTTGCGGAGCGTAAGGCACTGCAGCGGGTGGTGAAAACTGCCCAACGCATCACAGGGACCACACTGCCAGCCATAGAGGACATCCAGAGGAAACACTGTCTGCGCCGAGCACGCAGTATTCTTAAAGATTCCTCTCACCCTGCTCACAGACTGTTTTCTCTCCTGCCTTCTGGCAGGCGCTTCAGGCTCCCCCGGACAAAAACCAGCAGACTAAAGAACAGCTTCTTCCCCAGAGCTGTCTCCCTCTTGAACTCTGCTCCCCACTGACTTTTTGCCCCCCTAATACACCCCACTCTCCTCTCCTCATAACTCAGACTCATCATAATCACTGCACTACTTAACATTTGCACATTTAAAAATTGCACATATTCATTGCACTGATTCATTTATTTGAACTGTACACACCTACTGCACATGTACATTTGTAAATTATGTACACACCCACTGTACATATACATTTGTAATTATGTTTATCTATCTGCACACTTCTGATTATTAATAGCAACCTGTACATTTATCCATCTATTGTAAATCTCTGTTCATAGCTAACACAACCTGTATATAATGTTGATAGTACATCCATTTGTAAATATCACCATAGTTTTTCTATAACTGCACTTTATAACTTATACCTGTATCCTGCACTTGCTGCTATTGCACTCCTGGTTAGACCTAAACTGCATTTCGTTTCCTTGTACTTGTACATGTGTGATGACAATAAAGTTGAATCTAATCTAATCTAATCTAATCTATATGTTGGATCAGAACAATCATCTCTTCAGCACTTACAGTGGGTTCAAAATGCACAAGTTACACTACTGAGACTAGCATGAGCATATTACCCCAGTATTAGCTTTGCTCCACAGGCTCCCTGTTCTTTTTAGAATTGATTTTGTCAATTTGTTTTGTGGGTGGCACAGTGGCTCAGTAGTTAGCACTGTTGCCTCACAGCAAAAGTTGGTGTTGGCGTTTCTGTGTGAAGTTTGCATGTTCTCCCCGTGTTGGCGTGGGTTTCCTCCTGGTGCTCTGGTGTCCCCCACAGTCCAAAGACATGCACTATAGGGAAATTGAATAAACTAAAACTGTCCGTAGTGTGTGAGTGTGTGTGTGTGTGTGTGTGTGTGTGTGTGTGTGTGTGTGTGTGTGTGTGTGTGTGTGTGAATGCAAGAGTGTATGGGTGTTTCCCAGTACTGGGTTCCAGCTGGAAGGGCATCCGCTGCGTAAAATATATGCTGGAATAGTTAGTGGTTCATTCCGCTGCGCCAACCTCTGAAACAGAAACTAAGCCGAAGGAAAATTAATAAATTAGTTTTGTTTTTAAGATTTTACATGGGTCGGCACCACCTTATTTGATGAGCTTTTACACGTTGACACACCTGTCAGAGCACTGAGGTCATCAAATCAGGTGCTTCTAGATGGTCAAAAACAAATGTGTCTGACACTTTTCTGTGAATGCTCCAAATTTATGGACAGATTGACCACTTATATAAGAAGCGCTTAAACTTTAGGTCTTTTAAATCAATGCATAACACACACCTGTATCGGCGTTCACTTCGAATTATGATACAGTGACTACGTTTACATGGACGTCAGTAATCGAATTGTTTGCCTTAATCTGAATAAGACAATAATTAAAGTCTAGTGCTATTTTGGGATTTCTGCCTGGATTTTGCCTACCAAAATTTAAAAGCTTCCCAAATCCACATGCAGAGGTGTAAATGCAAAAATTTGGTATCATTTTAAAGAAAACCCTTAGAATTTTCATAAAACACTTTTGAAAGTATTTAAAATAACTGTATATATTGTCTGTGTTATAATAAACACCTAAAAAACGCTTTTTGTATTTTTTTTTGTAAACTCAAATTTAAAGTTATACCTTTTAGGTTCTGTGTGGTCTATGTTGCTGTAAATAATTTTGGTGGTTCCTGCACATGTGTGTAATCAGAGGAAAAAAAAAATGTCTCTACCATAATCTATGCAAAAGTTATTGTATTCCAACTGATGAGAGGTGCTATACCATTTTTTTAATGTATTTTCCGCCTACCAAATTTTGAAAGTCTTCTATATCCAAATGCATTGCTATAAATGAAAAATTCCAGTGTAATTGAATAGAAAACCCTTTGAATTTACATGAGAAACTGCTGAAAGTAATAAATAACATTTGGATATGTTTTCTGTTTTATGATGAACCACTTCAACATTGGGCGCTTTTTTATTTTTTTTTTCTAAAATGCTTTTTTGAAAGGGTGTAGATTATCCATTTAGAGATTTTAGCTTCTCCAGACAATTCTGCTTGAAACCAGCAGAGGGCAGCAAACACTAGGAAAAAGAATTTGATCTCTATCATGTGAGATGACCAAGCTATTAGATTTCATCTGAATCCTGGGAAAATAACTTTTTGATCATTCATATTAAATAGTACATATTTGCTTCTGCTTAGTTTTAGATGATAATAACTATAGGAACATGAGTTTACATTACTTATTTTATCTCCTTTCCATTTTAGGCATCATAACATTATATTAAAATTAGTCAATGACTATAAGATATGAAAATAAACCAATGTTCATTACCCAGCTCGGGTATCCAGTATACTGTGTATTTAAGTGTAAATAACTTTTGTACAGTAAAATAAAAACCGAAATTATGTATATGTGCATAAAATATAGCTTCTACACTCTCAAACGGAGCCACTTCCGGGGTGTTGCGCAACCCGCGGCCTTTAAAAATTAAAGGGGAAGTCGATGATGTCACCGGACCCGCCACCGGATCCGCAGAGTTTGACTGGTTAAGGTGTTTACATGAGTAGCTTGTTGAGTGTTCCTTTCATGATCCTGTTTTACATGTTATAACACATAGATCAATTAACGTCATTGCGTCTCCGCGCTATCCACGTTTCCTCTGGAGTTTCATGTAATTTTGGGTGTTTAATTTTTTATTTGTTTAATTAAACCCTCAGCATTTCGTGATGCAGGTGTCTGTGGTCCTTCACTGATTCGGTAGGTGTAGAGAATAGTGTCAAACAGCCGTGTGTGTATAGACTATGCTGTCGCAAAATGCGGCGAAAATCCTACATGACGGTAATAGTTTGGTTGCTATGTTTACATATCTGTACTGCACTTCAACAATGCGGCTAAAAGTGGCATACTCCACATGTCTTAATTCCATTTCTGTTTAGTTCGATTATGACTTTAGTCTGATTAAATTCATGAAAAATTGCTGTTTACATGGTCTATTCTTAATCGTAGTATTGTCTTAATCATAATAAAATTGGATTATTGGTGTCCATGTAAGCGTATTCACTAGCTATGCTTTCATCCAGCAAATTAACTTTATGTGCAAAACTAATATTGCATAAAAATGTGAGAATAGAGTAATGTTTCCATCCAACGAATCAAAGAGAATAAAATTGGCATTTAACTGGCGCCAAATATCAACAGTAAAAATGTAATTTGCTGCTGTAGGAGAAGCTGCATGAATCTTTTCTTCATGTAATAAATGACTTGCGAATCAGAAGGAAATCCTGACACACAGTGAACGCGCGGTGGCATTTGAAGGCGTGAGATGCAGAGCACGGACTCTTCTGATTCTGGAGGTCATTAATAATATAATAACACTAATACTAAGATGGTTAAGGCATTTCAGAATGACCAAAACAACATTTCAGATGTTTTAAAGTGTGCTCAGCCTGCTGGTTTGTCATCACATGATCTCTTATAACAAAATCAAATTAACTTTTTTTAATGCTCATACTAGAATTTGTTCGGTAAAAGTGTTTCAATCTAGGTTATGCGCATCTTTTCTTATCAAATATAAAGTTTCTCCTACTTAGGTATGCGCATATGTTCTTTATGTTAAAAATTTATGCGCAACTTGCCATTTCCATCAACCTATTTTTTATGCGCATATCCAAAATGCACATACAAATATGTGGATGGAAACATAGCTACTGTTGCACTGTTTTTAATTTAATTTATTTATATTTATTCTGACTTTTTGAAGCACTTTGATCACTGATGGTTGTTTTTACAATCTGCTGTATAAGTAAAAAGGGAACTGAATTAAAATTGAATTCTTAATAAGATTTCCTTTTATTTACAGAATTGACTCCATCAATAGATAGTGTGGTTTGTATTGTTTAGGTCAGGGGTGTCCAAACTCAGTTAGCTCCAACCCTAATCAAACACACTTGAACCAGCTAATCAAGCTCTTACTAGATATACTAGAAACTTTTAGGCAGGTGTGTTGAAGCAAGTTGGAGCTAAACTCAGTAGGATATCGGCCCTCCAGGATCGGGCTTGGACACCCCTGGTTTAGGTCTATTTGAGATATTACTACCTGTTATTAGCATTATACATGCATCATAAGGATACTTTTTCCATACATGTTATGCAAATTACTATGTAGAGCAATGCAACAAGATTATACATGCTGTTGTTATCTGCCTGCAGGGCTTGTGCCCTCTGGATGTTTCTGAATGAGAGAAACATCTGTTTTCTTGTATCTATATGGAGCAGGTGTTTAAAGGAACCTACAGTTTGGCCTGTATAAGAATGTCTCCACCTCCTCTTGTACCGTCCCCTATGTTTTAAGTGTTTGTGCACAATAGCGAAGGTAAGAACTAAATGAATTGCAACTGAAAAAGATTGAACATACTCTGCTAAAGACCATGTCCTGGATTCCCCTCAGAGATCAACTCTCGCTATGATAATCTTCTCTATGCTAGATGCTTTTATCCTAGATTTGAGCAAATCTCTTATGTATAGCCTATATTATATTTCAATATACAGCATATTCATATTTAAAATGGATGAACTGGATGGTTTTCTTCTTCGCAAGCACTTGGTATTATCAAACATTGGATTAGCAAGAACGGCTAAGAATAATCAGGCTTTGAAAGAAGGAGGTGCCATGTTTCATTAACATAGCAATGAACAGGCTTCTGAGAGGAACTTCAGTCTTTAGACCTCCCACCATGTGACATTATGTGCATGTTAGAAGATTCTCACACTTTCCCATGCTACTAATGATTTAATATTACATTTAGATGCGTTTAGATATGTAAGTGCAAGTTTTTGATGTATATATACAGTTGAGCCAAAATTATTAATATACAGTTGAAGTCAGAATTATTACCCCCCCTGTTTATTTTTTCCTCTATTTCTGTTTAACAGAGAGATTTTTTAACACATTGCTTAACATAATAATTTTAATAACTCATTTCTAATAACTGATTTCTTTTATATTTGTCATGATGACAGTAAATAATATTTGACTAGATATTTTTCAAGACACTTCTATACAGCTTAAAGTGACATTTAAAGGCTTAACTAGGTTAATTAGGTTAACTAGGCAGGTTAGGGTAATTAGGCAAGTTATTGTACAATGATGGTTTGTTCTGTAGACTATCGAAAAAAAATTGCTTAAAGGGGCTAATAATTTTGACCTTAAAATGGCTTTTAAAAAATTTTAAACGGCTTTTATTCTAGCTGAAATAAAACAAATAAGACTTTCTCCAGAAGAAAAAATATTATCAGAAATACTGTGAAAAATTATTTTCTCTGTTAAACATTATTTTAGAAATATTCAAAAAAGAAAAAAATAAATTTAAAGGGGGGCTAATAATTCTGACTTCAACTGTGTGTGTGTATATATATATATACACACACACACATATCTTTTTGAAATATTTCCCAAATGATGTTTAACAGAGCAAGGAATTTACAGTATTTCCTATAATATTTTTTCTTGTAGAGAAAGTCTTAGTTCTTTTATTTTGGCTAGAATAAAAGCAGTTTTTAATTTTTTTAAAACCATTTTAAGGTCAATATTATTAGCCCTCGTAAGCAATATTTTTTTTTCAAATGTCTACAGAACAAACCATCGTTATACAATAATTTTTCTAATTACCCTAACTTGCCTAATTAACCTAGTTAAGCCTTTAAATGTCACTTTAAGGTAAATTCTGGTATCCTGAAAAATGTCTAGTAAAATATTATTTACTGTCATCATGCCAAAGATAAAAGAAACCAGTTATTAGAAATAAGTTATTAAAAGTATTATGTTTAGAAATGTGTTGAAAATGATCTTCTTACCGTTAAACAGAAATTGGGGGAAAAAGTATACCGGGGGGCTAATAATTCTGACTTCATTTGTATGTGTAAATGAGTGATGTATGCCACTTAGTCTTGCCCTGATCAGTAACTATAGTTGAAATGAAAGAATGTTTGATAACGTTCATATCAGCCTTTCATTCATAGCATCAATGTCCTGAATAGTGTTGACAGAATGCAGAAGAATTGCTTTCAGTGAAAACTAAGATGTGAAAACTCACTAATCATTCAGGATTTTTGACAGGGACCACACAGAGAGACAAGAGATCCATCTGCACAAAGGAGCTAATCAGATTAAGGAGCCCACCGCGTCCTCCATAGACAACTCCAGCCTGTTTGTGTCCTGTTTTGAAGCATTGATATGATATGTTATGACAGGCCTAGCCTGGTCTACAACCCCACCAAACTGTAAAGCCTTACATAGTGTTTGTGAGTGCTAGTCAATCACCAATATTGTTATGTGCAGGGTTGGGTAATACAGCTAAAAATAACTTAAAGTTTGCATGGACCGGAAGTTGCTGAGACTTATGTTAGTACACTGGTCCCTCATTATTCGCCGGAGTTGCACTCTAAAAATGACCTGCAATAGGTGAAATCCGCAAAGTAGTCAGCTTTATTTTTTACAGTTATTATAGATGTTTTAAGGCTGTAAAACCCCTCACTAAAAACTTTATGCACTTTTCTCAGACAGGCATTAACATTTTCACACTTTTCTCTTGTTTAAACACTCTCAAAGTTCAAACTTTTATAGAAATTAAGTCCAGTATTATTGAATGATTATAAAGCTGAAAGTATCCAAAATCACACACACTGTACCAGTTAGTTCTCTCATGTCTCTCTCCTCTTCAGGGCCTTTTCTGTCTCTCTCTCTCTGTCTCTCTCTCCATGAGGTCGGAGAATAAGGGTGAAGCAGGGCGACTAACATTGTAAATACAGATTCATTATATTAAGATGTCGCTAACATTTAACACCAGGTGGAAAATAACAGTTTATAGAATATTTTTTATTATTATCCTTATTAAATACCTTGTGACTCATTTTATATATTTTATATACTTTATTAAAATTTTTAAACAAAAACATTTCCTTTCTATTGAAAATAAATGTATTTCCAATCTGATATGTAATGGGGGGAAGAAGAAGAACGTGTTCTTCAGACGCTCTTTTGTGATGTTGTCTCTGTCGATCAAACGGCACTGGCGGGAAGCACTCAACTGGCTTATTCCCATTTGCACTTAGCCTAAATAAACACTCCAAAATCAGCATTTTTTTCCCCTCTTGCAGGGGCCCCAAGTGCGCACGGGCCCCAGGGCCTGTACCCATAATGCCCATTGGTTAATCCGGCCCTGATGCAGCACAGCTAATCAGCAATCACCTTGTTTCCAACCGTGACCAATCACAGATTCGCATTGCAACTCTGTTGTTGATACATTTAACAGTATGACCGTTTACCTGTAATGTTCAGTTTTCAGCTGCTACCGTTAGCAAAAACTTGATGCCAAGCTGTAGTGCTGAAGGCATTTCTTACATGTGTTAAATGTTGCTGCGGTAAAAAAAAATGATATCTTGAGACAGTGTTTGGAGAGCTACTTAGCAAAGCTTATAATACTTTAGTGTTGGAGGTTTGTTCAAATGCTAGTTAACTCAGGCCAAAAGTAATGAGCTCATTGTGAGGTGTGCACAACATCTCCCTCTGGTGGATCTGTGAGGAATAGCAGTGTTTTAATATGCACGCATGTTGTCGCCCTCTTGTGGTAGAATTTGAACATGTCGTCTTGGTTGAATAAATTTGTGAATTGAGTTAGGCTAGGTTATCCGAAAGAACAGTTAAGCTCTTTAAACCCATTTAGTTCTGTTTGTGTTTATATGTGTGTCTCTCTGTGTGTGTGTGTGTGTGGCCAGGGAGTTTCTGGGGTCTACATGGTTATTTATATCTCTGGTGTCCTGCAACAGCTGCTATCCCCCCTCCCGATACTAAACCCATGCTCGACGTCTCTGTCGTAACGTCCTGTCCCACGTTGAACTCCACTCAAGACGTCTGCTCATGGATGTCTACTTGATCACCTGCTTAACATAACAGAGGCAATACGGTGCGTCTACATTCTGCGTGACAGGTATAAGAATCAAGGTTGACAGCCTGTGTGTGTGTGTGTGTGTGTGTGTGCTTGTTACTTAAAATTCTGGCCTCTTCACATGTGCTCTATTTATAGTCAATGTTCTGGTGTATTATGAAAGCTCAGTGCTGTTGCTTCAAACTGCACCTTCACTTTCAGAAGGCTTTTATTTTTGTTTAACTAGTGAAGAGTTTGATTCACATGGGGTCTATTCTGATCTATTTTTGTCCTTCTGTCATCATTTACCTACACAAATCACAACTTGGATTTTGCATGAATCATCGGAACCAATTTCTCTTGTCATACAGTATTAGAGACTGACAGCTCAATTTGCCATTCATATTCATTAAATTGCAAGGCAGTATGAGGACATTTATGTTCAAAACATCATACTACATCCCGATGAGTTTTGAACATCATGAGAATGACAAACACATAAACGAAGACCTCATTTTTATTTTTTGGTTGAAAAGCTTCAAATCAGCAATGGAAAGATAATTATTGATCATTTTTTGGGCTAAGCGAGTGTTATGCTGTGAGCCTATGTTGAAGATTCTGCTTTATCTTTTGATTCTGATCCATCTCTTTTCTCTTGTAGCTATCCATTTTACCCGTTCACCACAGGGTCCTAGTACCCCCAAAACTTCACCTGAGAACACTACCCTTACTGTCACTGATCCTGAATTATTCCCCTTCCTGGATCCAGCCCTCCTCTCTTCCCCTTTCCTCTCTTCTCCTGCCCTATCCTGAACAGTCGGTTTCTCCATGGCCTTCTCATCTCGTTTCTCATTTTGGGAGAAAAAGGGAAGTACAGTTTCATGCTGTTTGCTCATGAACTTATCATGTGTGCAGGACAGGTGAAATGAAACCAGGTCCTGTTTCCTAGAAAACTCCTGTTTGGTCTTACAGAGTCCTTGTACTTAAAGGGATAGTTTACCCAAAAACGATAATTTACTCACTAATTATTCTCCATCAAGTGTTTCCAAACTTTGAGTTTCTTCTGTCGAACACTAAAGAAGACGTTTTAAAGAAAGCAGAAAAACTCACTGACTTTCCACAATCACTTTTCCACAGTGCTTTCCAGCTTTCTTCAAAATATATTCTTATGTGTTATACAGAAGAAAGTCAAATTGATTTGAAACAAAGTAAAGGGTGAGTAAATGATCACAATTGCCAGTTTTGAGTGAACTATCCCTTTAACTTTCTAGTTAGCATTGGTCTTCTGTGTATTTGAGAGCTTAGTTTTTAGTACAGTGGGGAAAATAACTATTGAACACGTCACCATTTTTGAAATTGAAACACTTTAAATTTTTCCTGGATGTTGGTAACCCAAATAAATCCATATATGCAGGGCTTGACATTAACTTTTTTGATCACCAGCCACAGTGGCTAGTAGTTTTCCAACATTACTAGCCACTCTGCATTTCCACTAGCCACAATTTTGTTGTTGGGAAAATATTTTTTATATGCATAAATATGACTTTTTTTGTGCCGTGTATGAGCTTGCTCAATGAGCATGAGCAAATGGGTCATGCTTTCATAGTGTTATACTGCAAACAGTTTTTATTTTACATGACTTTTCAGAACTCAAAATTAAGGATTTACCAAATTTATTTCTAACCACACCAAACAATAATTATTTTTTAGCCACAAATTTTAAATGTGTCAAAACAAGCTGAATATAGCTGTATACTATACTTTTTATTTAACAAAACTAAAAAAAACTAAAATATAACAAAAAATTCTTTAAAAAGAACAAAGAAAAACAATTGACTTATAAAATAATTGTCAAACATATGCACAGTAATCTGTCCTCGCTAAAGGTCTTTCAGATCACCAGTTCACTACACATACATGGAGAGTTAATCTCATATTAAAGCAATGTTGTTGTAAAAAAGTGATAATTAAACCATATTAACAACAACAACCGTAGGCAAAAGAAAGCAGGTGAAAAACATACTGTGTGTGATAATGAAAGGATGAACACACGGTTAAGGCCAATTAATAATCTATTCAAAGCAAAAGCAACCGGTGCTTCTTACAAAAAGACATATTTGATGTGTGAGCATAACTTTTTGTCTGGTCTATATAAAAGAGAACCGATCACAGTTGCGTTTCAGGCACGGTTGCTTCAAGCAAGAAAACAGAAGCGCGCACACGTTTTAGTGGCGCGCATCACATCAGCTGTTAGCGTGACTGATCATCCTCTCATTCGTTATTCACCTGCATTCTATTGCTCAAGCAAACGCAATTATTTTTGTAAGTCGTCCTGTTTCTCGATTTTAAGGTCACATTTGCACGCATATTGGGTTATCCTTATAGTCGAACCCTGCTTTTAAGAAAACCACAATTTAAAATTATTTTCAACCAGCCAAAGTGGCTAGTGGGAGTGTCTGTCTTACCCGCCAAAGCTGAAATCAACCCGCATTTGGCGGGTTGGCGGGTGTTAATGTTAAGCCCTGCATATATGCAAAGAAAACTAATCAAATTAGTTTCCAAATGCAGTTATGCGTAATAAAATGAAATGAAATAGGGAAAGTATTGAACACATGAAGAAAGTGATGTGTAGAAAGGCAGTGAAAGCCCAGACAGCAGCTGAAATCTCTCAGTAATTCTTCAGCAACCCTCTGCCCTTCCTCAGTGTAAATGAATATCAGCTGCTTCAGTCCAACATCTACATGGACTTCATTCTCCATATGAGAGGCGTCATTAAGCTGCCATTACCAAAAAAAGCCTTTTATATAAAGTATTAAATACGTTTCAGTAGTTCAGTACTTTCTCCTTGTGTTATTGCATTGTTATTGTGAAACAATTTGTTTTGTTTCATTTCTATGTTGGTATTGTTTGGGTTTTTACCAAAATTTGGTTTAATTCCATGTCAACAGCTCCTTTAGAAATATTAATCCCAGGAAAAAATACTTAGAAAAATACTTAGAAAAAATAAATACTTATTTTCCCCACTGTAACTGAAAAAAGGCAGACGTTAATCTTCATTCTGACTGAGAATAGGATCATATCTGAACTACATCTCTATGACAATCCCTAGTCAACAAAGTATAAACTGAACAGAGAGAAAATCCAGGTATTGTGCAGGTTACATCCAGCACAATACCTCAGGTCAAAGGGTCAGAATTTTGGTTTAACTTTACCACTGTCTCCATCTTCCTCACTTCAGGTGAAAGATGAAAACATACCGGGAGCAAAAGGCTCGAGTGTAAGTGTTTAATCTGCAGCATCAATACTGCATGACTCTGATTTCAGAAGGGTGTCTGTTCAGAGATCAGATGGGCTCACATCTCTCAGTACTTGTTATTGTGACTGTGGTTCACTTTAAAACACATCCTGTGTGTTTACTTCACATATATCATCGGGAGGTGCTAAAGATAGGGTTTGTTTGGAAAAGCCTTTATCATTTATGAAAACTGTTGGCTTCCGGCTTTGCACTTGGTCTGTAATTGCTGTCGCCACTGACTTGCTTGGTTTTGGGACTTGTGGAGCATCTATGGATTTGCTCTTCAGTGTTCGGACTATCTTCAGAGGTGAAAATTAAACCACACTGAACTTCAACTCTAAAAAACTGGACTGACACAGTTTCAGTTTCAATTTACTAGAATTTATTTCTTAAGCTGTGTTGACAATCTATATGGTAAAAGCTCTAAAGACATAAAGATGAATTTAATTGACTTGAACTGTATGAAATAGGGCCGGGCGATATGACAAAAATATCATATCATGATATAAGTCATCTCATATCCTGATATTACAATAGAGTACCATTTATGTCAATTCAGTCCATTGATGTTTATATATATATATATATATATATATATATATATATATATATATAAACATCA
>CAIGQZ010001492.1:23481391-23520901 GCA_903798205.1 Danio tinwini | reverse complement strand
AATCTAATCTAATCTAATCTAATCTAATCTAATCTAATCTAATCTAATCTAATCTAATCTAATATATAATAATAATAATAATAATAATAATAATAATAATAATAATAATTAATAATATGTATCCATCAGTTTCAGGGTTAAGTATTATTCACTTAGAATACATCCAATATTAATAAATTAATATTTATTAATATTTTAATTAGCTCTTTACTTTTTTGTTTTACAAATTAGCAATTTATTATATTTTTATTTGACATTTTTATACATTTTTCATACAGAATTAGCTTTTTTTTTTATTAGTTTGTTCATGTAGCATTTATAATTTTATTTTATTTCACGTTTATTTAGATTACAAAAAAATCTTAATAGTTTGAACTATTTTTTGGAAGATTTTGCATAAAAATGGGAGGTTTCGTTTGGGCATGCGCTGATTTTCACAGAGGCAAAACAAACACACAGACACAGGGGAGAAAGACAGTGACTGTGTTTACATGGACATCAGTAATCAAATTATTTGCCAAATTATTAATTTGTCGACTTTAACTGCAGTTTGGCACTTTCACTTTTATTCAGGAACATTTCATGCATGCCAACCATAACAAACGACATATTGTATGCAAGGAACTGCTGGACAGTGCCGTTTGAATGGAATGTTACTGCACGGCGAATGGGAAATTTTCTCTGTAACTTAGATGACTCGGTAGGTAGCGTCAGAAAGCTGTGTGTGTATAGACTATCGTGTCACAAAATGCGGCAATAATCCTACATGACGGTAATAGTTTCATTGTGCTGCAGCGTATCTTTCAGTCTATAATATTGTACAATAATATTTCAGTGATGTTAACATACTGTAAACTTTGACTAAGGTATGTCTTTAAAAACTGAAAGAGCACTGCTGACGATACAAACTAATTTTACCATCTGAATGAACAAACAAAGGGCACTGATCACACGCTTAACTAAATCTGTAGAGACAGGACAATCAACACAAACTGGAGCCGTGTCTTTTTTAAAAAGGAGACGAGCGGCAAATCCGGATTTCATCATTTCCAGATGCGAAAAGCTCTCGGGTAAAAAAAAATTGTTCCTTACAAACGGATTTCTGTCGCGTCACGTGCACTGTAATCCACATGTGAGTAGGCATGGGACGATAACCGTTTTTAAGGTATACCGCGGTTTGGAAATGTCAAGGTTTTAAAACCGTCAAAATTTTCTGTAATACCGTTTCTAAGGTATGTGTATGATTTTTTATTAACTTTTTTTTTGTGAGTTTTTTTAAGACAACAGTACCTCCAGCAGAAAAAAAAAATCCCATGAAGACAGCAGAAGTCAATGATTCTAGGGATGCTCAAAATAACTGATTAACCGTTAACCGAAATGGTGCATTTGTTACCGATTAATGGTATCAGTTAAACGATTAAAAAATATAATTTTATATATTTTTAAAGTTTGGCTGCATAAAGGGTGCGCCTCACATTCTTGGAACGGAAAATCGAGTTCAGTGTGATCGGCCCCTGATGTGCAACAAATATTTGTTAACTTGCGGGATGGTAACACGTGCAACTACACGTGCCTCCAGACGTAGTTTGTCAAAGAAGCAAAATGAAAGAAGGATATTTCTAGTCACAATTTGACAGACAAGTTGACACAAACCAGCGCTGATGCTAATTGCGAATAGAAATAAGGAGGAAATAAGTCATTATGACATCATTACACCCCACGTCTAGGGGAAAACAACATGGGCATAATAAACTGAAAAACAAATGTGTTGGGGTGGTGGATTTCCCAAACAAAACAAAAACTTAAGACAAAAGATCCCCTTCGGTCGACAACCAAACTCAGACACTCAGTTGAGAGTAATTGAAAAGATTTATTATAGAAAAATAGTCAGTTTTAAGTGAGCATCTCTTCAGGGTGACCCCAGGCCAAAATAACAAACAAAAGAATCTGCAAAGTAAATGAACTAAATTACCTATAAATATAAAAAAAAAATACAAAAACCTGTCTCCCTAAACATAAACATAGTCAAAAGTAATCAAATAAATAGGCAGGCCACCCCTACAAGCTCAAAACTCTCAAAAAGATTAAACATGTGAACAAGGGTAACAACACTGAATGTTGGTCGTTGGCCAGAGGGGTGAAAGGGAAATCCAGGAGCTCCACTCCCAGCAACGGTCGCAACACAAATGAGCTCCTCGAGCCCAGCCGGATGTCCATTTTTATACATGCCTCTAAGATCAGCAGCCAATCAGAACGCGAATCATGCCGGAATGAGAACCAATGGGATAACACAAACAACAACAAGAAGGTGGGACAAAGAAAAAGGCACATGCAATGCGCAATAAAGAAAAGAAAATATAATGAAAAATTTTTGTAACAGACATAATCTTTAAACTAATGACTTCTATTATAATGTTAAAAGGGGTTTTGTGACATAATAACAACAAAGCATTAATCAAATGCATATTTTTAGTGGAGCGATCAATTTAATAGCCTGATATTTTTATATGACGGACAAAAAAAAACATAAAAAAGGATTAAAAAGGATTCAGTCAGTGTTTTCATTTGTAATCTAAATTGGTCATTTAGGTAAAATATATGTAGGGCAGGCCTGTTTATTTTATTATTTTTATTTAGTTTATTCTTTTTTTCTATGCTGTCGGAAACTCTGCAGGTGCGTAAAGATGTTCTGTTATGTTCTGTATGCTGCTGTTCGCATGTTAAAATAAATCAGTATTTTAAAATATTTAATGCGCCACAAAATAGAAACCTCAATTTTTTTTTTTTATTAAACAATATTTTAATATTTATCTGTTAACGGTTAATATTCGGTTAACGAGCTGCGGTTGTTGGTTGGTAAAATAAACCGAAATGAGCATCCCTAAATGATTAATTTGACTTATTTAGCCTGACATGTTTACTGCTCCAAAATATCAAATTTCAATTTCAAAAGGGAAAAATGTTTTAGTTTTTTACCTAGACATTAAAAAAGAATATATATTAGAGCAGTAATCACAAAACCGTAATACAGTGAAACCGTGATATTTTAATCCAAGATTATCATACCGTCAAATTCTTATACCGGCCCATGCCTACATGTGAGTCTAGCTGCGCTCTCATAGCGGGAAAATGAAAACAAAACCTTCATTGCAGGATATTTGCTCAAAATAACGCAAAAACAACCAATTTTCACTTTAGAGTGCAATATATGTGTCCTAATAGTGTTTATAGCAGAGTGGGACACATATATGACTGTCAACAGCTCAAAAAATGTGTTTTGGTGTTTTTGTGACCCTTTAAATGTTTTTTCAAAGAGCATTGTGTCACCTCTCCACAGCTGAGAAATGGCAGGCGGTTTACACAGTTCTGGAGGCTTTTGGGAACTGCAGTACGGCTATAAACGGGAACGCCAGTCGCTTCTCACATATCATCTCTCTTGACTTTGACCAAGCAGGACAGGTGGCATCTGCATCTGTTCAGGTAGGGTACAGCATGGCTGATAAATCATAATTGTGAGGAAAAAAAATGGGATACTTATCTCTGATTTGTTTGGGCTCATCTACAGACCATGCTTCTGGAGAAATTCAGAGTGACCAGACGACCAGAAGGAGAATCAAGCTTCAATGTGTTTTACTATCTGATGGCCGGAGCAGATGCTGCTCTAAAGTGAGCACAAGGCTATTATTAACCTTAAAATGCATGCAGAATAATTGCAAGTGTACTTCTTGCATGAATTTACTCAGCCACCTTTCTGGCACACTCATACTAAATAGCAGAGCTGCACAAATACTTGCTAAAATGTCTCTATTCAAAGAGATCTCAGCATCCAGTAGATGATACAAATGAAATCTTTACAAGTTAGTCATTGAATCATTAATTCAAAACACTGATTCATCCAGTAATGAAACAAATCTAGTCACTGAGTCATTTGTTTAAGAGAATAGTTAAAATGCTTATTCATCCAGCAATGAAACAAGTGAATTATTTAAGTCACTGAGTTATTCATTCTAGAAACTTGTTCAAAAACACGGATTCATCTAGTCATGAAACATATCCAGTCATTGAATCATTTGTTCAAGACAATAGTTCAAAAATGCTGATTCATTTAGTCATGAAACACGTTCAAGTTATTGACTCATTTGTTCAGGAGAATAGTTCAAAAGTACAAATTCATTCAGTCATGAAACAAATCTAGTCATTGAATCATGTTCAAAACATTGTTCAAAAATGCTTATTCATCCAGTAATGAAATAGGTGAAATCTTTGAGTCATTGAATCATTCGTTCAAAAACACTGATTCATCCAGTCGTAAAACAAGTCCTAGTCACTGAATCACTTGTGTAAAAGAATAGATTAAAAATGCTTATTAATCCAGTAATAAAACAAGTGAAATATTTGATTTGTTGAATCATTCATTCAAGAATCTTTTTCAAAAACACTGATTCATCCAGTCATGAAACAAATCTAGTCATGGAGTCATTTGTTCAACAGAAAAGTTCAAAAATGCTGTTTCATCCAGTAACGAGTCAAGTGAAATCTTTGAGTTTTTAATTGATTTGTTCAAGAAATTTGTTCAAAAACACTGATTTATCCAGCCATAAAACAAGTCCTAGTCACTGAATCACCTGTGAGAAAAGAGTTTGTTGTTCAAGAGAATTACTAGGAATAGTTTAAAAATGCTTATTTATCCAATAATGAAACAAGTGAAATATTTGATTCGTTGAATCATCACAAATACTGCAGAAGACCTACTGGAACCCTCATGGACCCAAGATTCTCACTGAAATTAGTCAAGTTTAGTGAAGACAAAATCATGGTTTGGGGTTACAGTTAGTATGGGGGTGTGTTAGAGATATGCAGAGTGGATGGCAACATCAACAGCCTGAGGTATCAAGACATTTGTGCTGCTCATTACATTACAAACCACAGGAGAGGGCAAATTCATTCAAGAAACTTGTTCAAGAACACTGATTCATCCAGTCATGAAACAAATCTAGTCATTGAATCATTTGTTCACTAGAATAGTTAAAAATGATGATTTATGCAGTAATGAAAGAAGTGAAATTTTTGATTTGTTGAATCAATTATTTAAGAAACTTGTTCAAAAACACTGATTCATCCAGTCATAAAACAAGTCCTATTCACTAAATCACCTGTTTAAGAGAAAAGTTCAGAAATGCTTAATTATCAAGTAATGAAACAAGTGAAATCTTTGAGAAATTGAATCATTCATTCAAGAAACTTCTGATCAAAAACACTGATTAATCCAATCATGAAACAAGTCTAGTCATTGAATCAATTGTTCAAGAGAATAGTTGAAAAATCATTATTCAATTAGTAATAAAACAAGTAAAATCTTTGAGTGAGTCACTGAATCATTCATTCAAGAAACTCAAACAAAAATAGTTATAATTATTCAAGAGACTGATTATTAACATTCAAGAGACTGATTCAAGAAACTGATTCATGCATTAAGTGATTCAAATACATTCAAATGAGTTAAATATTTTAATCAGACTGCAAAGATTAACATTCTTTCTAGAACCTCCAGTAAATAATGCTATTTTTGTTACATTTCTGTTCACAATCATGGGAGAATCATGACCTGTTTTACGTCATTTATCCAGAATTGTGCAGATAAAGGATTAAAACAGTATGCAAGTTGATGTTCCTCCACAACAGCGTATTGTTCAGATTAAAGTTGATCAGCTGAAGGAACTTTGTGCCTTTCAGGACTGAACTTCATTTCAATCACTTGGCTGAGAACAGCACTTTTGGGTTCCTTCCTCCCTCAAAGGTAAGAAATGCTACACAGATCTTCATAATGCATAACAGCATAATCAGTACACATTATATCATATGTCCTTTTCTGTAGCTTGATGACAAGCAGAAAGCCACTCAGCAGTTCACCAAACTACAGGCAGCCATGAAAGTGCTGGGAGTCTCTCCTGAAGAACTGAAGACTGTCTGGCTGATCTTAGGGGCCATTTACCATCTCGGTGCTGCCGGGGCCACTAAAGGTAAAGCTACCAGTGTCTAAATGAATACAAATATCTAAATATAGGAGAGCACTAGAATAAAGGCATGTCTGACAACAAAGAGTGTATTTTAACAACTGTCCACTGAGAATCAGTAGTGGCACTTTATAGTCATGCGCTGAGAGAAATCTTTCAAGCTTTTTGAAGTCTTTGTGTCATTTAACATTTATGTTTAATAGTGGAGCATTTAGTGTTTAGACTCTTTGGGCCCTATTTTATTGATCTAGGCATAAAGTCCAAAGCGTAGGGCGCAAAAGCATTAACGGCGTGTCAGAATCTATTTTTGCTATTTTAAGGACGGAAAATTCCACTTTGCCCCGCGGCACATGGTCTAACAGGGTTGAGCTTATTCTCTTTATGAGTTATAGGTTTGTTTTGAGAATAAACCAATCAAAGTCTCATCTCCCATCCCCTTTAAGAGTCTGTTACGTCGCGCCATAGCGCATTTGCTATTTACATGGCGGACTTTGTAAGTGGAATAACTGAACGCGCTTCACTAGCGAGAAAACAGTTAAGCAGAGCATCTACAGCACAAGACTGAGAGAATGAGCCTCCTCATTCTTTACTTTCACTCTCGTGGATAAGGAAACGTGTTGTACACACAGACATCCATTACCTACATAATTAATTTTGTTTGTTATGCGCCAAGATCTTTTAAAACTATTTCTAAATTCAGTTCTAATTTCCAGCAAATGAATAAATGAACAATAATAATGAAGTGTGGTTATTTCCAAACACACATGCTATGTCCTATATGGTCTAAAAGCTGACAGGTGGGCAAATCTAAGCCTGTTTTTAATAAAACAAATATAAATATGCATATAATAAATAATACTGCTAATAATAATAACATTATACAAAAGCAAATGGTCATGAATAAACTGAAAAAGCCCCTGAGATGAAGAAGGCATGAATGCAGTAGTTTTTACATTTATGTAGGCTAGAAAGTTATAATTTTTGTAATATTTTAATCCTTTAATTCTTTTTCATATGTAAAGATATTTGTGTATTGCAGTACATCCTGTGTGTATTAAGCAATGTGTAAGCAAGGCGCACAACTAACGTGCTCTGCGCTGGACTTTAGACCTCCTCTTAGCTGGTCTATTAAACAGTCTATTCTAGTTTCTCAAAATAGCAACGCACCAGCAATGTGCCTTAACACACCTCCTTTTTTAGACTAGAACGCCTATGGGCGCAGATATGAACGCAAATGCATTTGTTATTTAAACAGCGTGGTGCAAAACGTCAAAATGACTCTTGCGTCTACAACTAGCAAACAACAATTTTTTCACGCGTTGCGCCAGTTGTATGATAGGGCCCTTTGTGTCATTTAATATTTCTGTTTGGAAATAATCAGTGTTTATATGGAAGGTAATTCCTGCCAATTTTAAACAAATCAAATAAACATTGGAAATTAAAATGAAAACCAAATTAACATTAGCATTTTTTTTACAAAGCTTGCTATTAATATCCACGCTATAATAGTGACACAATTCAAATTAAAATGTCAATTTAAGTTTTCCTTTTATTGACACTTATTTTAGTTTTAATTTCCAAGTTCATTTTCAACTTCGACCTGTATGCGAAGCCTATGCTAATCAGTGGGAGGGGTGTATTCGAGTGACGTCCACTGTTATAGCGTGAACATTCATAACAAGCTTTGTAAAAGTTGTGTTTGCATTTTATTTTTCAGTTTGTCTTTTCATTTTAATATTGGCGGTCTTGACGCGGATATGCAGTAAAAATGAAATGTTAAATCGTCAACTTCATTTTATTTATCGATTTGACATGGACGATGTGTTGTCACAGCGAAAATGAAAAAAGAAATCATTTCATTTCTTTTTTAATTTTTGCGGATATTTTGTGAACAATGTTTTATAATGAAATAGTCAATCTGTTTTTCATTTTAATTTCCAATGTTTATTTGATTTATTTAAAATTGGCAGTAATTACCTTCCATATGTCTGTGCCAATTATTATTTCCATTTAATGTTCAGTGTTTAGACTCGTGCTGTTTATTATTTCTGTAAAAACTGATAATAGTTTTGATTTATTGATGATCGGAATGGTCAAAAGAACAGCATTTATTTAAAATATTTATTCAACTTTGCAAATGCCTTAAATTTAATCATGATTGACTTTAAATAGATTTATAATGTTTGAAAAATTTTGATGTATTTTGATAATCAATAGAGCCCAAAAGAACAGCATTAAGTGTAATGCTGTTCTTTTGGGCTCTATTGATTATCAAAATACATCAAAATAACTTTAAAGATATTTACAATATATTAAAATTATATAAATGCAGATCTTTTGGTCTTGATATTGATCCAGTATGCAGTAAAGTAATTTATAATGTTAAAAAATATATAAATAAATGCTCCTGTTTTTAAATGTTCTGTTGATCAGCAAAGTATTAAATAAATCTAAAATGACAGTAAACACATATAATATATAATAAATTACACTACCTGACAAAAGTCTTGTCATTGATCCCAGTTGTAAGAGCAACAAATAATAACTTGACTTCTGGTAGATCATTTGGAAAAGTGGCAGAAGGGAGATTTTTCAGATGAATCATCTGTTGAACTGCATCACAATCATCACAAATACTGCAGAAGACCTACTGGAACCCTCATGGACCCAAGATTCTCACTGAAATTAGTCAAGTTTGGTGAAGAAAAAATCATGGTTTGGGGTTACATTCAGTATGGGGGTGTGTTAGAGATATGCAGAGTGGATGGCAACATCAACAGCCTGAGGTATCAAGACATTTGTGCTGCCCATTACATTACAAACCACAGGAGAGGACAAATTCTTCAGCAGGATAGCGCTCCTTCTCATACTTCAGCTTCTACATCAAAGTTCCTGAAAGCAAAGAAGGTCAAGGTGCTCCAGGATAGGCCAGCCCAGTCACCAGACATGAACATTATTGAGCATGTTTGGGGTAAGACGAATGAGAAGGCATTGAAGATGAATCCAAAGAATCTTGATGAACTCTGGGAGTCCTGCAAGAACGCTTTCTTTGCCATTCCTGATGACTTTATATATAAGTGATTTGAGTCATTGTAGAGATGTATGGATGCAGTCCTCCAAGCTCATGGGAGTCATACACAATATTCATTCTTTTTCCACTGCAGCATGACTTTATATTCTATATTGTACATTATTTCTGTTAAGTGACAAGACTTTTGTCTAAGCAAAGTCAGACCTTACTGTCCTAATTAAATAATTCAAAATCAAGGCATAATCATATTTTATTTTGGTCAAATGAGCGTAATCTAGAGGCCTTTGCCTTTCATATAAGCCACTTCTGATACCAAATGATATTTGTTGTTCCTAAAACTTGGATAGGCGACAAGACTATTATATATATTTATTTATTTAAATACTTTTTTAATAAATGCTGTTCTTTTCAACTGGATTAATGAAAGATACATTAGATTGATTAAAAATGACAGTAAAGACAATTATAATGTTACAAAATCTATATTAAATAAATGTTTTTCTGTTTGAACCCTACAGTATATTGATCAAGCATTAATTAAACCTTTCAAAAATATAATATTAAGTTACCTTTTTGACTTTTTGTAACGTTATAAATATTTTTACTGGCACTCTACTTGATATATCACCATGTCGTAAAAAAATTGTTCTAAAAAATCAGAACGCAAACTTTTTATTCACCTTCTACCATAAATTCATATCTTATCATTTCTTATATCCTCCACAAATATTAGCATAGCTCAATTGCTTGCAGTTTAATCACTTTCGTTCATTTGCCTGAGTGTATTTTACAATCTGTCCACTAAGAGTCAGTAGAGTCTCAATACTAATCTAGCAGTCTCGTGTTGCGTGTTTGAGCTCTAAAAACATTTGTCAGTCATCATCATCAGTATTTAACAGTGTTTCTCCATCTACACCAGTTGTTGTTTTTGTATTTAACCATTTTAATCATGTGTTTTATTGCATGTGTTGCTGTTGCATGCTGATCCCATCCTAACACAGAGACAGACCCAGGTAAATGCAAGTTACTCTCGCTCAGTCTCTAGTGGCTGCTTTTATCATTCTTATTTATTTAGCATCTTAATACAACCACATGTCCACCTTTCATCAGCCTTTGTGCTTGTTTCTGCTCTCTGATGTCGAGCGCCCGAATGAAAATGTTGCTTTCTTTGATCCTCAATCCAGGAGATGAAAGTTTCTCTGGACGCTTGACCAAAGAGCTCTCAGAATAGCTGGAAAATCTATTGTAGTTCAGCGTAATGTGCTGGAGGTTTTGTTGTAATGCTGCTTTTCTTTTGCGAATGTGGCTTTTTGACCTTTCAGCTGGCCGAAAGCAGTTTGCCAGACATGAATGGGCACAGAAAGCAGCGTATCTACTGGGCTGCTCACTGGAAGAGTTGTCTTCTGCCATCTTTAAACCTCAAGGAAAAGGCACACTACCGCGCTCTGCAAGCCTCCGGCCGAGTACCGAAGACACAGACCACACAGGTAGAGTTTATCTTTGCTAATGCATTTGGTAACACTTTACATGAAAGGGTGTTGATAAGACTGACAACACCTTTATAGTTATGACACACTATGCCATGAATATGAAAAAAGATTCTATGCATGCTTATAACAAATGTCATTAAGTGTCATTAGCTAAATAAATGTAAAGATGACATTGTTTGAGGTGTCTTTTTTGCAACTTGACAAACAATTACATCTTAACCTTTGTCATGACAACTTGATATTATTAAGACAACATAACCTGCCATAAATTTGTCATAAACATACAGCAGGGAAAATAAGTATTGAATATGTCATGTATTTTTCATGGGGGTAATATTTATAGAGGAGCTGCTGACATGGAATTTTGGTAAAAACCCCAAAAATATAAACAAAATAATACAAAACAGAAAAAAAAAGAGTTGTGTGTGATAATGTAAGGACACAAAGAGAAAGTACTGAACTACTGAAACATATTTAATACTCTATATAAAAGGCTTTTTTTGATGATGGCAGCTTAAAGAAGCCTCTCATATGAAGAATGAAGTCACATGAATTGCTCAGGTGTGAGTTTTTCACAGACTTCAACAGAATGTAAAAATCTTGATGGTTCTGTGGGTCAAATCTGAGCTTTATTTTGTATTTTCTATTGGATTCAAGTCAGGTGACTGGCTGGGCCATTCCACAGCTTGATTTTCTTTCTCTGAAAGCATTTAAGAGTTTCCTTGACTGTGTTTTAGATCATTGTCTTGCTTAAATGTCCACCCTGGTTTCATCTTCATCATCCTGCTAATGTAGATGTTGGACTGAAGCAGCTGATATTCATTTACAATGAGAAAGGGTAGAGGGTTACTGAAGAACTACTGAGAGATTTCTGCTGCTGTCTGGGCTTTCACTGCATTTCTACACCTCCCTTTCTTCATGTGTTCAATACTTTTTTTCCGGTTTCATTTTTATTTTATTACACATAAATTCATTTGTAAACTAAACTGTTTTGTTTTCTTTGCATATATGGATTTCTTTGATTGTTACCAACATCCAGTGAACATCAATTTCAAGTCAACAGCACTGTTAGAAATAAGAAAATTGGTGACGTGTTTAATACTTATCCCCCTCTGTAATTGTCATAAAGCTATTATAACGGTCATAGTATTTTTCTGATCACTTTTTTTTCAGTGGTGCAGACTGAATTTGTCATTAAAATTTCTCAGTAGAAGTCAATTAAATTTAAAACAGTGACCCTGATATTTAATACTATTTTAATGACAAATTTAATTTGTTTCACCGAAGGTCAAGAAAAATATTAATGACGTTGTTATAAAATTCACGACAGTTATAACTGCATCATGATCAGTCTTGGGCACGTTCCTTTAAAAGAGAAATTAGTTATAGTTACTTCTCTTAAATAGTAACTGTGTTACATAATTATAAAAGTAACTATTTACCAGAGAAAGTAACTATTGCGTTACTTTAAAAAAAATCTAATGTCAAATGACTATAAAATAAATATGAAACATTGTACACTAATCTACACTATTTTAATGTTGTTGTGGGACAATGTAAGAGACAACAGCAGCATGTCCTCAACTATATATCTAGACATTATTCTGTTTAGTTCTGTTTAAGTAATTAGTTTTATTTTCTTTGACGTCGTGGCTTCGTCTCCTCCTTTGGTAGCAGAGCTCACCTTATCACCTGCGTAGCCACTAATTTTATGGCGGCATGTGATGACAAGAGGTGCTTTATTAAATTAGAATTACTTATCACAGACACAGAGAGACTCTTTTTTTCCTGGGCATAAGTTGCACGATACATAAACATTCTTGCATTTCACCTCAACGAGGGAAAAGTAGTGCTTATATTTCCAGTTTGCAAACTCTACCTTTGAACTTTTGATGGATTTGCCATCATACTGACTCCTGGTCATTGGTGTGTGTGACTGACTGTGCGTGCGCTTGTGTGAACACCCGCACAACTCTGCCTCTTATTGGCAAACGATGGAAATGTACTCCAAGTCAATCATCACGTTCTCAGTTACACCACATTCACAGACACACCATTCATCATCATCATCATCATCATCATCATCACACACACACACACACACACACACACACACACACACACACACACACACACACACACACACACACACACACACTATAGAGAAAGAGAGGTCCTATGGCTGAGAGAGACGCTGCTCGCATGAAAACTGCTTGTTCTCAATTATATTAATGAGCATTTTATTGTCAGTAATGATAACGACATTGTAACGGGGAAACGGGTATTCATTTGATTACTTGTTACTGAAAAAAATACCGCCTATCGCTTATTTATAGCGCTGCTATTCCCATCACTGATCATGATAATCATGTTTATGACAGGTTTATGACAAGTTATGTTGTCTTGGTACTGTCAAGTTTTGATAATGAAGACAACGACAGGTTATGATCTGTTGATGTCAGACAGTCATAACCAAGACATCTCAAACTATTTCAGCTTTCTGTTTAAAAAAACATAACTGAGCAAACAACACTTAATGACAGTTGTCATAAGCATGCATAAAATCTCTTTCATATTCATAACCTGTGATGTTATAAATAAATAGTCTCATGACAGTCTAATGTCACAAACTTAACAATTTTATATCTCAAAACGTGTGAACTGTGTTCACTTAGCATCTAAAGCCACAGCAGCGGAGTGTTTGGAGTCAATGGCGGCTGGTTTATACTCGGAGCTCTTCACCCTCATCATCTCTCTGATTAACAGGTAATCAGTGACCTCTGATCACCCAGTGCAGTGGGAGCTGATTTAGTGTGTTTAGAGATGTTTTTTGGGTCTCTTTTCAGAGCGCTGAAGTCCAGTCAGCACTCTCTGTGTTCTCTGCTGATTGTGGACACTCCAGGATTTCAGAACCCTCGGCAGGTGAAGACTCAGATCCAGCGCGGCGCCACTTTTGAGGAGCTCTGCCATAACTATGCTCAGGAACGTCTGCAGACGCTTTTCCAGGAGCGTACGTTCGTAAAGGAGCTGGAGCGTTACAAGGAGGTGTGTAAAAACACCCATAATTCTGTGTCTCTCGGTCCAGTGTAAAACAAATACACATTATGTAATGTAAAAAACTAGGGCACTAGGGCAGTACCAGCACTTTCGTATCCATTTGCAGGGTGCGAGTTATAAGGGGAGTTTGGAGGGGTTTGACCTTCATAATTAATGCTTGGTCAAAATGTTGTCAAAACAGTGATGTGTGTGTGGTAGGGGTTGTCATGGATAATCTGTATTTCAGAAATTAGTAATAATAGTAGTACTATTCATTCATTTTCCTTCAGCTTATTCCCTTATTTATCAGGGGACACCACAATAAAATGAACCGCCAACTATTCCAGCATGTGTTTTACGCAGTGGGTGCCCTTCCAGCCGCATCCCATTACTGGCAAACACCCATACACACTCATTCACTCACGCACTTATACACTGCAGCCAATTGAGTTCATCCAATTCATCTTTGGACTGTGGGGGAAACTGGAGCACCCAGAGGAAACCCACGCCTACACAGGGAGAACATGCAAACTCCACACAGAAATGCCAACTGGCCGAGCCAAACTCGAACCAGTGTCGTCCTTGCTGAGGCAACAGTGCTAACCACTGAGCCACCGTGCCACCTATATTAGTAATAATAGATAATGTAAGTATGAATTTGACCCCTCATTTTGGTTCATACCATTTCCAATGCAGGGATGAGGGAAAATATTCAGTCGGTCGTCTGATACGTGCAGTGCACAGATAGGCTGTGTTCAATAGACTTTTTATTGGTAAATTGTGTGTTTGTATCTACATATAGCCTAAAAGTAAAGTCAAATAAGATGCAAAGTGTGTATTTGAACAGGTGCATATGCTTGTAAACAGTAAGTACAATCTTTTATGCTCAATGAAGAGATGCAGACTTGTCACTGTTTAGCAAAATTTGCAGTTTTATATGAAAAACATGTCATTGATAATCATTTGTTGAAGCCCACGGAGATTACTGGAGATTAAAATCCAATCATTATTCATAAAAAACACAGAAAAATAGGTTTGATTAATAAATGTTATGTATACAGTTGAAGTCAAAATTATTAGCCCCCCTTTGATTTTATATATATATTTTTTTTTAAATATTTCTCAAATGATGTTTAACAGAGCAAGGAAATTTTCACAGTATGTCTGATAATATTTTTTTCTTCTGGAGAAAGTCTAATTTGTTTTATTTCGGCTAGAATAAAAGCAGTTTTTAATTTTTTTAAACCCATTTTAAAGACAAAATTAAATTGGCCCCTTTAAGCTTTATTTTTTTCCGATAGTCTACAGAACAAACTATCATTGTATAATAACTTGCCTAATTACCCTAACCTGCCTAGTTAACCTAATTTACCTAGTTGAGCCTTTAAATGTCACTTTAAGCTGTATAGAAGTGTCTTGAAAAATATCTAGTAAAATAGTATTTACTGTCATCATGGAAGAGATAAATGAAATAAGTTATTAGAAATGAGTTATTAAAACTATTATGTTTAGAAACGTGTTGAAAAAAATCCTCTCTGTTAAACAGAAATTAGGGAAAAAAATAAACAGGGGCTAATAATTCAGGGGGGCTAATAATTCTGACTTCAACTGTATATGCATTACACAAACTACTAAAAAAGTTGGCTAATAGTTTTGTAACTTATTTAGAGAATTATTTGAAGAATATACAAAGGAGCATAATTTATTTCAATTCAATTGAATTAATCTTTATTTGTATAGCGCTTATACAATGTAGATTGTGTCAAAGCAGCTTCACATGGAAGTTTATAGTGTATTAAAACAGTGTCAGTTCGGTTTTCAGTGTTAAGTTAAGTTCAGTTTAGCTCAGGTCAGTGTGGGTTAATAATTACTACTGAGAGTAAAACACTGAAGAGCACTTATTTGAAATATATAACATTTCATAACTGTCAATTTTGATCAAGTTAATATTTAGTTAAGTCATCATCAGTCACAATTTTAGTTCATGTATTTACTAACATGAATTAAGATTGAACAATACTTGTGCCGCATTTATTATTCATAGTTCAATATTTACTAAGGCATTATTAAATCCAAAGTTGTGCCTGTTAACATTATTAATGCACTGTGAGTTAACAAGAACTAACAATGAACGACTTTATTTTCATTAACTAACATTAACATAAATGTATTGTTCATGTTAGTAATTACAATTAAACATACTGTATTAACTAAGAAAATTACAGTAAAGTGTTACCAAGTCTTACATAGTCTATGCTTTTACAATATCTATCATATGTTCTATACATCTTCTACAGTATAATTTTGATTATCTCCACAAATACTGGCATATCTAATTATTTGCTGTTTGGTTAATTTCTGCGTATTTTAACTAAAGCAGAGTCACAAATGAATTTAACACATGAACATGTGTGTCCCATAGGAGAACATTGAAATCACTCTGGATGACCTGGAGCCCAGTCCTTCTCGATCAGTGGCTGTGATCGATCAGTCCTCCAGTCAAACCCTGGTGAGACGCTCGTCCACAACCACTCAATACATGATGTTTGTGTATCTGTCTGACTATTTTAGTGAACGTTCTGTGTATAAATACTGTGTGTTATCCAATTATTACAGTTGTTGAGGTAAAATTACTTTAGCTTTTTTATTGCATATCAATCCATCTATTCAATCAATCAGTCCCTCCAGTATTTTGTGAATTTTACAGTGGAACAAATTGAATTTGTCGTTAAAATGTAATTGCATGTTATTTAAAAAAATCATGACGCTGTTATAAAATTATTTACTTTGACAAGTTACATTTTTCATATTAATTTGAAATATTCCAAAAATATTCAAGATTATAGTAATAATGGCCTCATGACAATCATGTTTATGACAGATTTATGACAAGTTATGTTGTCTTGGTAATTGTAGTTGTCAAGACAAAGACCGGTTATGATATTCACTCACCGGCCACTTTATTAGGTACACTGGTCCAACTGCTTGTTATTGCAAATTTCTAATCAGCCAATCACATGGCAGCAACTCAATGCATTTAGGCATGTAGACATGGTCAAGACGATCTGCTGCAGTTCAAACCGAGCATCAGAATGGGGATAAAAAAGGTAATTTAAGTGACTTTGAATGTGGCATGGTTGTTGGTGCCAGACGGGCTGCACTGTATATTTCAGAAACTGCTGATCTACTGAAATTTTCACGCATAACCATCTCTAGGGTTTACAGAGAATGGTCCGAAAAAGAGAAAATATCCAGAGAGTGGCTGTTCTGTGGGCACAAATGCCTTGTTGATGCCAGAGGTCAGAGGAGAATGGCCAGACTGGTTCGGGCTGATAGAAAGGCAACAGTAACTCAAATAACCACGCGTTACAACCGAGATATGCAGAAGAGCATCTCTGAATGCACAACATGTCCAACCTTGAGGCGGATGGGCTACAGCAGCAGAAGACGCCGGGTGCCACTCCTGTCAGCTAAGAACAAGAAACTAAGGCTACAATTTAAACAGGCTCACCAAAATTGGACAATAGAAGATTGGAAAAACGTTGCCTGGTCTGATGAGTCTCAATTTCTGCTGCGACAATTGGATGGTAGGGTCAGAATTTGGCGTCAACAACCTGAAAGCAAAGATCCATCCTGCATTGTATCAGCGATTCAGGCTGTTGGTGGTGGTAAAATGGTGTGAGGGATGTTTTCTTGGCACACTTTGGGCCCAATAATACCAATTGAGCATCAAGTCAATGCCACAGCCTACCTGAGTATTGTTGCTGACCATGTCCATCCCTTTACGACCATCTTCTGATGGCTAACTCCAGCAGGATAATGCGCCATGTCATAAAGAATAAATCATCTCAGACTGGTTTCCTGAACATGACAATGAGTTAACTGTACTCAAATGGCCTCCACAGTCACCAGAACTCAATCCAATAGAGCACCTTTGGGATGTGGTGAAACGGGAGATTTGCATCATGGATGTGCAGCTGACAAATCTGCTATCATGCTATCATGTCAATATTGACTAAAACCTCTAAGGAATATTTCCAGTACCTTGTTGAAACTAAGGCAGTTCTTAAGGCAAAAGGGGTCCAACCCGGTTCTAGTAAGGTGTACCTAATAAAGTGTCCTGTTAGTGTATTCGTTTACGTCAAGTTATTATCTGACATTTACTTAGACAATATCTTTTTTTTTTCAAATTGCAATTTGATATTTAATATTCCAAAAATATTCACGATTAAAATAATAATGGCCTCATGACAATCATATTTATGACTATACAGTATTTATATTTTAGATTTATGGCAACTTATTCTGTCTTGGTAATTGTAGGTATCAAGACAAAGACAGGTTATGATGTACTGTATTTATGTCAAATTTGTTTATGTCAAGTCATAACACAAATATCTCAATTTATGTACATTTAAATTTAAAAATGACATAATGAATGACACTTAAAGACAGTTGTCATAAGCATGCATAAAACCTTATGTGTCCTGTCATGATTATAAAGGTGTCATGACCGTCTTATGAACACCCTCTTCAAGTAAAGTGTTAGCAAACGTTCCCTGCAAAATCCTGGAGGGACTGATAAATGGGTTTGCATCATAGTTTATTTGCATCTTATATAAAATATCACAATTTAGCACATTCATATGATCATTTTAGGATTATATGCATGTCTTGGAGTTACAGTGTAGTCTTTTTATCATATCTCAAAATCTGCATTAAGATTTGTGGCTTTTGCTTCAGTAATCTTATATTAGCAGTATATGTTTCTGCGGTCAATGTGATACCCTGCAGTCTTTTTAAACTGTAAATATATGAGATCTGATGGAAACGTGTGTGTTTTGGGAGTGTCATTTTTTTTTTTTGACTGGATTTTTATATCTGTGTTTTAGGTACGTACTCTGTCCCGTACGGATGAAGCCAGAGGTCTGTTCTGGCTGATGGAGGAGGAGGTTTTACAGCCTGGAGGGTCTGAGGAAACACTCCTGCAGCGACTCTTTAGTTACTATGGTCCTGCCGAGGGGGAAAGCACAGGTCACACACTCAATCACAAAACAAAAGTACTCTCAAACGTTTACATTCTACCTGAGACCAGTTTGTGCATACTATTGTCTTTCTGCAGGTCACACAGTGGTGCTTAAAAGTGAAAACCCAAACCACTTTGTGCTCGGACACAGTCATGGGACAGACTGGGTGGAATATGACACATATGGTTGGCTGAATCTAGCCAGGCTAAACCCCACCCCCCAGAATGCCGCCAATCTGCTGCTGAACTCACAGAAGTAAGACTAATTGGGAGAATGATCACATCACTCCAGGTGTCAAATATGTGCATGAGATACATAGTTGGGTTTAAGTTTATGTCAGATTTTGTTACTGATTTGAAATCACATTGGACTCATTCAGAAGATTTATTCATAAATATGACTCATTTAGTCATTGAATCATTCATCCATTAGAAAATGTTTGTTGTTTTCTTCAGTATCACCACTTGCATCCGCTGTAGACACGGTATCCTATTTTTGCTCTTTGTTCTAACAGAAAAAGCATCAGCGGGATGTTTGTGGGCCGCTCCAGCAGCGCTGCGGTTCTGACCGGATCCATTGCCGGACTGGAGGGTGTTTCTCAGCTCGCCATGCGTCGGGCCACCAGCATGAGAAAAACCTTCACCACAGGCATGGCGGCGGTCAAAAAGAAGTCTCTTTGCCTTCAGATTAAACTCCAAGTGGTGGGTTTTCAAGAGTCCCAGGCTAAATACTCTAAAAACTTCTGGGTTGTCATATTGTGGGGTCAAATATGGACAAATTCAATATTGGGTTGATTTTTTAAAATGAAATTTAAATTTAAATTTACTTTTTAACCCAACATTCCAACAGTTGGCTTTGTCCATTTTTGGGTTGCCAACATTGGGTTACAAAAACCAAACTAATCTTTAGTTTTTACCTCAACATTCCATGAAAACTGCCCATCTTTTCCTAGTAAACTACAGATTTATGGCTAGAATTACTAACAGTCTAGAGATTGACAACACCAACAGTAGCGAATGTGTCTGATAATAAAGCCTTACACTGTAAGCTGCTCATCTAAGGTTTACATTTGTAATATTTATATTATTTGCTAATTAAAACCACCTCGTGGATTATTAGAACTTTGAAACAGCGTCCCATTTTGGAGGCTGCAACTGTCCTCTGGAGGTCACGTTTTCGACTTTCATGACTAAAATGAAATATGCTGTTTTCAGCGAAGGCAACCAGGGTGCCAAAATATAATTGGTTACAGGTCCTATGAAATAAAAAAAAAATTAGATGTTAGTTTCAGTCTGTTAGTTTTAAGCATATTTATTAGCTAGTGTGCTCTAAAACAATGACAAAATTTGCTTTAAAAAATATAAAACTAATATAAACATCCACAGCTTGTGGTTTGTCACGCCTAAATGGATCAAATATTTTTTCACGTCACCTCATACTTCAGTTTCTCATCACATCTTGTCCAATCAAATGCTCTCTAGTGTCTGACATGCTCCGCCCCTTTGAAGACGCTTCTCATTTGCTTTTCATTTGATGTGCCTGAGCTCAACCACTCTCTGTGGTTAAAACCCTATTGGGAGGAGATAATATATGTCCTACCCTTCATTTTTTTGTTGGGATTACGTTAAACATTGAATAAAACAAAGCACATTTCAAAGCACTTCACGGGACCTTTAAACCGGCAGTGGGCAGGTTATAGAGACCAAAACAAAGACAGACATTCCACCACGGAAAGTGCATTTTCAATGGAAAATAACTGACTTTACTATTGCTTTTCAGATAGACAAGTGTGTTCACTAAACATGTTTCTTCAATATCTGCAAACATATTGTGGTATTTCTATGTTTTAGAAGAGTTCAGGAGCGAACATGTTTGATTACACTGATGATTGAGCCTTAACAGTTCCTCTTGGTACATTATATTGGTTATTATTGATATTAGCTGCAGTGTCTGCTTTCTTTAATTTGCATGTTGCCTGAATCACCAACAGAGCTTCATTTATTGCACTTTTATGCTAATTTATACGTTTATTCCTTTAAATCAGGATGCACTGTTGGACACCGTCCGCAGATCCAAAGTTCATTTTGTCCACTGTCTGTTACCCCGAGCGGAAGTTCTGAGGGCTGCAGGGTCTCCAGATGAGAGCTGTGATCCTGGACTTATGCAGATTGATGTGGCTTTGCTCAGGGCTCAAATCCACGGCTTTAAACTGCTAGACAGCTTGAGGATTTACCGACAAGGTGAGAAAAGATGAGAATATCTATTCAAACATGTAGACATTTGCTGGTATTCATTCACTCAAAATATCGTGATAATGAACATGCACAATATTGATATTGTAGGAACTTAAAAATACAGTTAATAATTATTGGTTTAATGTTTTAGAGGTCTTTTTATGAATATTCATCACAGCACCAAATGCTTGAAGACTTAACAGAAGGTCTATTTTCAAACACAATAGTTTTAAGTTAAGCTTTTCTATGACATCTTTTCAAACTCTGTAACTATAGGCCTTTTGTTTGTTAACTCTGTACAGTAAGGCTCTATTTGTTACCATCAGTTAATTTAACTAAAGTCAATGTAATGAAAACAAAAGCATTTATTAATCATATCTGATGTTTATTTCTTAGTTAATGCTTAATAACGCATTCAAATCAAAAGTTAATCATTTTATTAAATGTTAAAACTAATAAAATTCAATTAAAAAACCTTCAATGTGGCTATCCTTCATTGTTGATTTTAATGCATTAACTAATGTTTACTAATGAGATTTTATTGTAAAGTGTACTTTATCATCCTTTTGCAGTTTAAATAGTTTAAAACATTGAACATGTATATACAGTAAAACAATATGCAAAGTGTTTTTTGTTTTTAATACCTGTTAAAATATTTTTTTTTGCTGCGTGAGTCAATACTGTGATAATACCATATGTCGCCAACGTGATTTCACCAAGTACATGCTCCTAGATTAACATCTGCATTCACCGGCGTTTTATTAGGTACACCTGTCCAACTGCTTGTTAACGCAAATTTCTAATCAACCAATCACATGGCAGCAACATAATGCATTTAGGCATGTAAACATGGTCAAGACGATCTGCTGCAGTTCAAACCGAGCATCAGAATGGGGAAGAAAGGTGATTTTGAATAAGGCATGGTTGTTGGTGCCAAACGGGCTAGTCTGAGTATTTCAGAAACTGCTGATCTACTTGGATTTTCATGCACAACCATGTCTAACGTTTACACAGAATGGTCTGAAAAAGAGAAAATATCCAGTGAGCGGCAGTTCTGTGGGCGCAAATGCCTTGTTGATGCCAGAGGTCAGTGAGGATGGCCAGACTGGTTCAAGCTAAAAGAAAGGCAACAGCAATTCAAATAACCACTCGTTACAACCAAGGTATGCAGAAGAGCATCTCTGAACGCACAACACGTCCAACCTTGAGGTAGATAGGCTACAGCAGCAGAAGACCACACCGGGTGCCACTCCTGTCAGCTATAAACAGGAAACTGAGGCTACTATTCACACAGGCTCACCAAAATTGGACAATAGAAGATTTGAAAAACGTTGCCTAGTCTGATGAGTCTTGATTTATGCTGTGACATTCGGATGGTGGGATCAGAATTTGGCGTCAACAATATGAAAGCATGGATCCATCCTGCCTTCTAGCAACGGTTCAGGCTGGTGGTGGTGGTGTAATAGTGTGAGGGATATTTTCTTGGCATACTTTAGGCCCATTAGAACCAATTGAGCATTGTGTCAAGGCCACAGCCTACCTGAGTATTGTAGCTGACCATGTCTATCCTTTTATGACCACAGTGTACCTATCTTCTGATGGCTACTTAAAGCAGGATAACATGCCATGTCATAAAGGGTGAATCATCTCAGACTGGTTTCTTGAACATGACAATGAGTTCACTGTACTTAAATGGCCTCCACAGTCACCAGATCTCAATCCAATAAAGCATCTTTGGGATTCGCATCATTGATGTGCAGCCGATAAATCTGCAGCAACTATGTGATGCTATCATTTCAATATGCACCGAAATCTCTGAGGGATATTTCCTGTACCTTGTTGAATCTATGCCACGAAGGATTAGGGCAGTTCTGAAGGCAAAAGGGGCTCTAACCCAGTACTGGTAAGGTGTACCTAATAAAGTGGCCGGTAACATTCTAATCAGCCAATCAGAATTAAGGGATATGTTTACAATTTATGTTAAGTTTAGGTTTACAGTTAAGTTTATGCACTTCTACATGATTGGTTTGGGTTTAGGGGTATGGTATAGGTATGGCTTACATTTTCAAACAAAAATGATATTCCAGGATCAACATGGATGTTAATCCAGGATCGCATTGTACATCGCAAAATCATGATGTGCTACCATATACCATGACAAAAGCTTCAGCAATTAATCACAACAGAAGCCTACACATAAATCAAGTCCTCTCCATTATTTCCAGCTAAAAATCTGAATGTTTTGCGCAGGTTATCCTGACCACATGGTGTTCTCTGAGTTCAGGAGACGCTTTGACGTTCTGGCTCCTCACTTGACCAAGAAACTGGGCCGAAACTACATTGTGAAGGATGAGAAACGAGTGAGTAGACATTTTGGAGAATAACGAGCATTGGAATAATAGAACAAAAGCTGGTGAAATTAAGTTTTGGGCTCTTGTGTGTTTTGTGTGAGTCTGAGGCAGAAATGAACTCTGGGTAATCAGGGTTATTGTGAGGGCTTAATCAAGAAACCCCAGCTGGGCGTCCAACTTGAATCAATACTCGGACCAGACAGGAAAAATGTAGTAATTGCTCTGGGCTTTAGCGCTTTACTAAATGCCCAAATGTACTGTAATTATCAGCTAGAAAAAATGTCTCCATCCAGGGGCCTCCTAATCGGGTTTTGGCCCTGTGATTAGCCGAGGGGAACGGGAGTTTTACTACACAAAACCTTTGCTCTGTGGCCCTGAGCATGTAAATGGCAGGCAGTTTTTATGATTAACACTGTGCCAAATGCACAGAAAAAACGAGCTTTGCTTGTGCTTCATTAGAAAAATCTAGCATAATATATCATTCGATTTAAATATTAATGTCATTTGCATAAATTATATGGAGATTTAAACCATTGAAGATAAAAAAATGTACATTATAAAGTCATTGTGGTATATAACTGTAATTAGGAGAAAAACAAGTCATAATTGTCATCTATTTGAAATATGTAATCATAATTTAAAGAAATTAAGCCACAATTATGAGATCAAGGCACAATCGTAAGATATAACGTCATACCCAGAGATAAAGTCATATTGTTGTGAACCGTTGGTTGGGTTTAGGGAAGTATGTGGATGGCTGGGTCAATCTGTAAAATTGGTTAGGTTTAGAGGAGGTTGGGTCAGTGGATTGGCCGGTCGCCCAGTCAATCATTCAGTCAGACAGACAGACAGATGGTCGACAGCGGCCTCTGGTGGGTTTACGCGAGAACAGTGGGCCGCTAATGGCACTCGCATGAGACATTTGAGATACGAAAAAGCGCACGCAGCGGCCTCTCACGGATTCGCAAAAACAAAAGCTGCAAAAATACGTATCTCCCGGGACGTATTTCGCTGCCTCCAGATACGTCCACAGGACTACGTTTTCAAGAATGAGCCTGCATATAATACTGTAATAATAAGAAAATTAAGTCACAGTTATGAGATGTAGTGATATTGGCAGATATAAAATTAAAGTAAAAGTTAACTGTTATACAATAATTTACCCTAAAGCCTGGTTTATACTTTGCGTCAAGTGATCGGCGTAACCCACGGCGTATGCCTCGCGCGTAGCAATGCATTTATACTTCTGCGCGCCGTTTCTGTTTTTTTCTGCAATACACTTCCGAAAAGCTAGCTGGCAGTAGGTGTTTGTTTCTCTGTGTCGAGTTTCTTCGCTGGTGTTCTGTTTTTGCTGAACACTTTCTTGAAGTACACGTGGCTCAAATTCACTCATTTTGAGGCGGGAACCGGTGGACGTGCAACAACTTTAATCATAAGGTAAACACAAAACAACAGTGTCCATCCGGAGCTCCTTCACGGGACTCCACACTTGTAAACACTCTCTGCATCGGGCGCGCGGCTTTCACCTCCGCCCACACTCGTCAGCGCTACCAAGCCGACCAATCACAGAGCTTGCGCTACGCGTACGCGTTACATTTTTTGAGAGGTGCGCGTCAACTTCGCCGACGGTTACGGCGAGGGGCTATGCGTCCACGCGTAGGCTGGGCCGTAGCATATGCGTGCGCTTGACGCAGAAGTATAAATCGGCCTTAACTTGCCTAATGAACCTAGTTTACCTGGTTTAAATAAGCCTTTAAGTGTCACTTTAAGCTAAATACTAGTATCTTGAAAAATATCTAGTAAAATTTTCTGTACTGTCATCATGGAAAAGATAAAAGATCATGGAAAAGATCTTTCCGTTAAACAGAAATTGGGGGAAAAATAAAGGGGGCTAATAATTCTGACTTCACTTGTATCTATAAATTATATCAGTTTTTTCTAACAGCGTGCGGTAAAAAGACACCCGTCCTCTTTTTGTGACACAGCAGTGAAGGTCAGTGTTGTTTCGAGTCCCAGAGAGAAAAGAAAGGATGGAGATCTAGAGAGACACTGAGAGAAAGAGACAGACAGAGGGAAGTGGAAATGCGTCTCGGAGGAGAAGCTGTTTTGTGAAGCCATTCAAACAATGGCTCTTTAGTAGTCAGGGGCCAGATCCCCCTTTACTGCAGTAATGTAGACGGGCCCTTTCAGACAGATCGAGTTCTCCAGACCTTTCTGCGTGTGAGAGAGGGACAGTGTCAGTGGTGATGGTGGTCTGGGCAGTTTGGGGACTTTATGGCCAGTGTGTGTCCTGCAGACCTACACCAGGGTCAGCAGTGCTTTGTAATGTACACTGTGTGAACTGGACAAGACTGTGTGTGTGTGTGTTGTTGCAGGCTGTAGAGGAGCTTTTGGAGTCGCTGGAACTGGAGAAGAGCAGTTATCACATGGGTTTGAGCAGGGTAAGTTTATACACACTTTTTTTCATTCGTTTTGTGACTTTTAGAAGCATCAAAGGATGCAGGTGAGTCAAAATTTGTTCACTGCAAGAAATGCTTTTCATACTTAAGAGTTATTGTGTTGATTCTAGTTCAAATATCTAAATGATAGACAAGTTAGACAAGTAAAACAAATGGTTTTGTTTTCACAAAAAAACTAAATTAAGTGAGTCTTTCTTTGAAATGATCAAAATAATCTGCCAATGGGGTAAGCAAAATAATCTTTTTTAGAGCCGTGGACCACCCGTCCACTACAATATCATATTTTAAACTTTAGTCGATGTGTAATGTAGCTGTGTGAACATAAACAACATCTCTGAATGTAAGATGCTCACAGTTCAATGCAAAGGGAGACATTGGCTTTTACAGAGCTAGATTGGCAAAACCTACAGTGAGCGAACTATGGGGACTACAAAAAAATACATACGGGCTAGTGAGATCACAAGGGCTTCCGGTTACACACATTCACCACGTGCACACACCCTGCGCAGCGAAGGGACGTGGCCAGAGGTGCTGTAATGTTACAGCAGAGAAAGCTAAAATGCTGCCTAAACGCTGCTTTTCCACAAAGCTTGTTCTGTTTCTGTATTTGGGCTTCCAAAGGACACGACACAAAGAGAGAAGTGATGCAGTTTCATTTTAATTATGTTCCAGAGAACTATAAACAATATATAGCTAGCATTTGACAAAGGACAGCTTCCAGAATCTCTCCCAGTTTAGTGCTGGATTTGGCTAAAAGGTCCTCAAAGGAGCAGCTCCAACAAGCAGAAGCTGAGGATTGTGAGCCACAACCTGTAAATATTTTTAATTTGTTAAAATTGATCTATGACAGTGTCTAACGTTAACAGTATGTTGTAGCAAGGGTGTAAACAACAGGAATTGTTTATCAGCATATTTATCAGTCAAACCGCTGTAAACACCCACAATCTTCAGCAGCGCTGCAGTGTCTCTATACGGACGCTTTACCTGTGTTCTACATCTCAGATAAACTCACAAAAGATATGTGAACGCTTTATATTACTTACACATGCTTATTCGGAATATATGTGAAAGACATATAACGTGTTAAGTTAGGTAAAAAAAATGCAGGATAGTTTGCCTAACTCGTGTTACAGCAGAAAAATCAATCAAAGCTCACACAGGTCGCATCCCACATCTTGTTTTATTCTTCTGTCAACAGTGTCACTGTATATTACAGTAAAAATAACTTAATTCAAGCGTCAGAGAAAAATAAAAATAAACATCAGACCCGCACACATGCGCTTCTCGTGTTACATGCGTCTACAGACTGTTCACACACTCACACACACACACACACACACACACACACACACACACACACACACACACACACACACACACATACACACATACATACATACATAAAATGGCGATTCTCTCTTAAAGGAGCCACACCCTATTATCACTCGTTACAGACACTTGTCAGATTTTATAGAGAGGTTCATACTTTTCATTCTCTTTCTAATTAAGGCTTAAACAGATACTGCTAACAGCTGCTCTGATTGACACTATTTACACAGCAGAATCAATGTGCATGCTTATGGAGGCGTAACGCTTTACTGGTGACGTGGAGCCGATCTGCGAATCACTGCACATTATGTTAGCTGACCAGCCAGAGCACTTGAGGGCGGGCTTTTCGGAGGAACTAGGAAATATGTTAGCAGAGTAGCTGTATATAATCCACAAAGCATGTGCATCGATCTTGCATCCCAGTGCCCATTTGTTGTTTAGGAATCCCTATGAAACCCTATGTCAAACTAATCGTGCCGAAATTTTGGGAAAAAAAACATGTAATCTGAGTTTAAGAAAAGCATTTTTTGCATTGTTTTTCGGTCTGTCCATCCAAAAAACTCTCATCTCGGCATGAGTTGCATTGTCTGTTTGTGTTTTTCTTGGTGTCCTAATCAGTGTGAACAGATGCTGGCGCTCAACAATTTAATCCCATCAGCTGGAAAATTACGGCGAGCCAAAAGGACCCCTGAATAAAAAAATGTAAAAATAAACTGTGTCTCGTGTAAACAAGCCCGGTCTGGCAGGCTCCCAGAAGAACGGAAGTTTATTGGAGCGTATTATAAGTTGGAATAGTTTGTAATTATTTTGTGGCAGCTGCAATTGGCGTCAAGGTTTGCGAAGGCTGAACTGCGGCTCAGAAATGGATTATGATGTCAGGAGCCCCTATCTCACGAATTCCAGCAACAAAAAAAAACTCAATGAAAACAAGAGTAAATATGCATTAAATTGACATTGATTCTGTTGTTTCGGTCTGTTATATATGAATACGGTATCAGATAGTATAAATGTGTAAAACAACAGTAAACAGTTTTTAACTTATGCTTCCATCAGGGTTTGTTTAATGACATCTTCCATCAGGATGCTTTTCAAGCGAATGTGTTACAATCAACTTATTCCATGACTATATGCATCCAATCAAGCATGTATTTACCATGTATTCACAATCTCTATATGATTTTTGTATTTAGTTTGGACTAAAATAGATCTATAAAATATATAGATCTATAAAAATATAAACAAATTAAAAACTACATTTCTCATTAAAGGGGACCTATTAAGCAAAATCACTTTGATAAGGGGTTTAAACACAGATGCATGTGAAAATAGACAGCCTCTAATATTAAAAATGAATTCATTCTATTTTTTATTTTTTATAATCACTTTGATCGATATTCTGCCTTTATACGTGCCATCAGAGAGGAAAAGCCCTTTTTACTGTGTTAATAATGCTATTTACCCATAGCATTATTTTTGTATGCTATTGGTTGGTTTATTACCAACCATTTATTTTATTTTATTTAATATCCAATATATAAACATTTTGTGTGTGTTTTTTTGTGTGCATGAGTTTATTTTGGTGTCTCTTTGATTCTACTTTGACATTTGAAGAGCATCCTTATATGCACCTTTAATAAGCTCTCTCTCCTGTTTGTGTGTGTGTGTGCACTAGGTGTTCTTCAGGGCTGGAACAGTGGCTAAACTAGAGGCACAGAGGGATGAACACACCAGACAGAACATCACACTGTTCCAGGCCGCCTGCAGAGGCTTTCTGTCTCGACAGGCCTTCAAAAAGAGAAAGGTAAAAGTCTGTTTTACTTTTGCTGAAATTGCATTGTCACTCAACCAGAATTGCTGCATTTATTGTTCTTCAACTGTAGTTGTAAAGCTTGGGCTCCTTGAAATAAAAAATATATATATATATTTAGTGGCCTTGACTACTATGTACTTGCATTAAAAATAAATACAATGTGCTTACTGTGTTCATAATGTATTGCAGAACACTTATGGTGCTCTTGAGGTGGGATATGGGTAGGGTTATGGATAGGTTTGGCAGTATGGGTTGGTTTTAGTGTGGGTTAAAGTGTAAGAGAAGGTCAAAAGATGTAATTACAGAAATGATCTACAGATGTAATTACATGCAGGTATTTAATCGATCATCAGTACAATGTAAAAACATGTATTTACAAAATAAGTACATTGTAACAAATGCTTAATTTCAGTGTAAGTGCATGTTAGTTAAGGTCACCTAATATAAAGTGGGATCAAAGTTTTTGAAACAAGTCTTTTAAGCGGAAGCAATATTTAATAAAAAAATAAATAAAAATACAGTGAAAACAGTAATATTAAGAAAAAGTGTTTCTGTTTTTTATTTCAATACATTTTAAAATACACTACCTTACAAAAGTCTTGTCACCTATCCTAAGTCATCCTATTCCTAAGTTTTAGGAACAACAAATAATAACTTGACTTCTAGTTGGTCATTTGGTATCAGAAGTGGCTTACATGAAAGGCTTTTAGATTACACTTATTTGACCAAAATAAAATATGATCATGCCTTGATTTTGAAATAATTAGGACAGTAAGGTCTGACTTTGCTAAACCAAAGTCTAGTCACTTAACAGAAATAATGTACAGTATAGAATATAAAGTCATGGTGTAGTGAAAAAAGAATGAATCTGGTGTATGACTCTCATGAGTTCGGAGGACTGCATCCATACATCTCTGCAATGACTCAAATAACTTATTAATAAAGTCATCAGGAATGGCAAAGAAAACGCTCTTGCAGGACTCCCAGAGTTCATCAAGAGTCTTTCAATTCATCTTCAATGTCGCCTCCATCTTACTCCAGACATGCTCAATAATGTTTATGTCTGGTGACTGGGCTGGCCAATCCTGGAGCACCTTGACCTTCTTTGCTTTCAGGAACTTTGATGTGGAGGCTAAAGTATAAGAAGCGCTATCCTGCTGAAGAATTTGCCCTCTCTTGTGGTTTGTAATGTAATGGGCAGCACAACTGTCTTGATACCTCAGACTGTAGATGCTGCCATCCACTCTGCAGATCTCTCGCATGCCCTCACACTGAATGTAACACCAAACCATGATATTTCCTTCAGCAAACTACACTGATTTCTGTGAGAATCTTGGCTCCACGCGAGTTCCAATAGGACTTCTGCAGTATTTGTGATTATTGTGATGCAGTTCAACAGATGATTCATCTCAAAAAATCTCCCTTCTGCCACTTTTCCAAATGATTAACTAGAAGTCGAGTTATTATTTGTTGCTCTTACAACTGGGGTCGACGACAAGACTTTTGTCAGGTAGTGTATGGTTTATTCCTGTGATGCCAAAGCTGAATTTTTTGACATCATAATTCCAATACTCAGTGTCACATAATCCTACAGAAAAAAATCTAGTATAATTAGCATTCTCATTAGCATAGCAATATGATATGTAAATATCTATGCTCTGCATTTAGGTCCTAGAAGTACAAACCACAAAAAATATCTTTTTTTTTAATTGTTTCCCTAGGGAAAAGGAGAACTTTTATGTTCCATTTAAATACGCTATCGAGTTAAGCTTTGAGTCCCGCCTGGGTCAGTTGGCCAGTGTGTGTTCTGAGTTTGCATGTTTTCCCTGTGTTGGCGTGGGTTTCCTCCGGGTGCTCTGTTTTCCCCCAAAATCCAAAGAAAGGCACTATAGGTAGATGAACTAAATGGCCGTAGTCTATGAGTGTGTGTGAATGTGAGTATGTATGGGTGTTTTCTAGTACTGGTTTGTGGCTGGAAGGGCATCCGCTGGGTAAAACATATGCTGGAATAGTTGGCGGTTCATTCCGCTGTGGTGACCCCTGATAAATTAGGGACTAAGCTGAAGGAAAATGAATGGATGAAGTGGGGTTAAAATTTCTCCTATTTTTCTTCTGTCATACTAGAGTCAAAGGATTTCATAAAGAAGATTTTGTCTGTTTTCACTACATGACAGCCAGGAAAAAAACGTTGTGCAGGAGAAAAAAAAAGTACTATAATAAAAAAACTACAGATGCAAAATGAATAAAGTGCAACAAAAGAAACACTTGAAAGTGTATTTTTGAAATTTTCTTTCTATTAGACAGAAAAAACTATTTATGAAAAGCCCAAAATTAACATGCAGTCCAGCATCAAATGAAACCTTCAATTATTTATAATGCACGTTTAATTATTTCCAATCAAACTGTACAATTTTGTTTTGCAAGTCTTTCTGTGCTTTTTCAACAATGTCATATCAAAGTCATACTGTGGCTTTTATGTTTGTGTTCGCGAAGGAACATTAATCATTTAGTGGCACACTGGTAATGAAGCTGTCCTGTCATTTACAGATGGAGATCTGTATCATCAGCCTGTTTGTCCTGAACACACTAATGCAGAAATTAAAGCGAGAGTTCAGTCCAAATGATTATTACTCATCATCAACTGTTTTGATTTGAAGGCTCCCTGTTGTCCAACACAATATCAACATCTTTCTAAGGCTACTTCCTGCTATAACTGTGACAAAGTTTGTAGGGTTATTGTAGAATCAAGAAACTGCTGTAGTACACTTGGATATATTTTCAAATTTGGGATGCTTTTGTAATTGTATTTTTTCTGAATTGTTTTGTGATTCTGTTTTACTCATTTTAATTTATTTGTAGTTATTTTATTTTCAAACTAAATGTAAAATAGACATATTTCTTTGGCATCAAGTGGAAATAAGTTTATACATTTCATTTATTTAATTTCACAAAAAGTTTAGTCTTATGGTTTTTGTCTTACCTAGAAAATTTTATTAATAACTTGTTTTTTTTCTGTTTTTGTAAATCAAAAGTTTCAAGAACTGTATGTTTTTAAAATTTGAAACAATAATGTTATTAACAACAACAACAACAACAATAATAATAATAATAATAATAATAATAATAATAATAATAATAATAGGCTTCACAGTGGTGCACTGGGTAGCACAATCGCCTCACAGCAATAAGGTCACTGGTTCGAGCCTCGGCTGGGTCAGTTGGCATTTCTGTAATTTCAGAAGCTGCACAATATATCTTTTACCTGCATCAATCAGTTTGTTTTTATGATGAGAGATTTTGCAAGCGTTCAGAATTTGCTGGTTTGAGCCTCGGCTGGGTCAGTTGGCATTTCTGTGTGGAGTTTGCATGTTCTTTCCATGTTGGCGTGGGTTTCCTTCGGGTGGTCTGGTTTCCCCCACAAGTCCAAAAACATGTGGTATAGGTGAATTGGGTAGGCTAAACTGGCCGTAGTGTATGTGTGTGAATGAGTGTGTATGGATCTTTCCCAGTGATAGGTTGCAGCTGGAAGGGCATCCGCTGTGTAAAACATATGCTGGATAAGTTGGCGGTTCATTCCGCTATGGTGACCCCAGATTAATAAAGGGACTGAGCTGAAAAGATAATGAATGAATAATTATATTAAATCATTATTGTGATGAGACCCTAAAATGCTTAAATATATTTCAGATACTACTTTTGCTGTATTTTGTTAGAATTTGATATAAAATAAAGAGTTTAGTTTACATCTTTATTATTACGTTAACATTATTCACAATGTTTTATTAATGCAATTATATTTTATTGATTATAATGTCACTGTTAAATGAGAAACAAATTAAAAATCACTGCTTTAATATTTTAATATAATATATTACCCATTCTATTTTATATAATAAAGATAAATTAAGGACTGTCAAGCTAAAAAAAAAGAAAAAAATATTTTAATAATTGCAGCGTATGTGGTGGCACGGTGGAGCAGTTGTTAGCACTGTCGCCTTATAGCAAGAAGGTTGCTGGTTCGAGCCTCGGCTGGGTCAGTTGGCATTTCTGTGTGGAGCTTGCATGTTCTCCCCGTGTTGGCATGGGTTTCCTCTGGGTGCTCCGGTTTCCCCCACAAGTCTAAAGACAGGTGCTTTAGGTAAATTAGGTAAGCTAAATTGTTCGCAGTGAATGAGAGTGTGTGGGTGTTTCCCAGTGATGAGTTTCAGCTTGAAGGGCATCCGCTGTGTAAAACATATGCTGGATAAGTTGGTGGTTCGTTCCGCTGTGGGGTCCTTGATTAAAAAGCGACTAAGCCGAAAAGGAAATTAATGAATGAATGAACAATGTATCTGCTACACTGCATAAAATGCTTACTTAGATTTGTTTGTCTTGTTTCTAGTTCAAAAACTTAAATATTCTTAAATCAAGAAGCATTTCTAAACAAGCTAAAAATATTGTCTTGTTTTTGGAAATATGGCAAAATTAAGAGTTTTTTCTTAAAACAAGCAAAATAATCTGCCAACGGTGTAAGCAAAATAATCAAATGTCAAAACGAAAGACCAGCTTATTTTGCTTATTATTATTTGCTTTAAAAAAAAAAACCTTTTAATTTTGGCATATTATTTCTGAAAACAAGGCAATATTTTTGCTTGTCTAGAAAATGCTTCTTGATTTAAACATTTTTAGATATTTGGACTAGAAACAAGACAAAAAATTTAAGAAAAACATTTATTTGCAGTGCATGCAATGATGAAAGAACTGGAGTAATATGATCATATTTCTTTGTTCTAGAAAGCACTCTAGCAGCTGCATTTTGAACTATCTGAAGTTAACTAGGCCTACAGAGGTACAGCCTAGTAACCCATTACAATAGTCTAGCTGAGAGATCATGCATGAAGCATGAATAAGCTTTTCTGCATCAGACATTGATAGCATATGTCGAAGTTTGGCAACATTTGGCAACATTACTGTTCTAGGTAATTTGAATTTGCTCTTCAGAGTTTGGACTTTCAGCAGTGAAAATTAAACCACATTGAAATGAACTAAACTGAGCTCTAAAAACTGGACTGACAGTTTCAATTGACTAAATTGTCTATGTTAAGCCACTTTGACACAATCACAAACTAATTGTAAAAGCGCTATAGAAATAAACATGAGTGTAAAAACAAATTAGTAAATTGCATAAGTAAATAATAATAGAGTTTAAATTTGTGGTTTAAATAAAAAAATTAATGTGGTTAAATAAAAAAAATTTCATCAAAAAAATAATCAAATAAAATAAAAACTTTGTGTATCTCTCAGATCCAGGATTTGGCCATCCGCTGTGTCCAGAAGAACATAAAGAAGAACCGTGGTGTAAAAGACTGGCCCTGGTGGAAGCTTTTTACCACAGTACGGCCGCTAGTAGAAGTTCAGCTCACCGAAGAACAGATTCGAGGAAAAGACGTGAGTTTCTCCATTTTATCTGCTGCTTTTCTCACCCTGCATCACGTCTGTAAGAATTTGTGAGGGTCTAATCTATTTACAGTTAAAATTACACTGCATAAAATGCTTTTTTACTTAGATTTTTTGTCTTGTTTCTAGTCCAATTATCTACAAATTCTTAAATCAAGAAGAATTTTTTAGACAAGCAAAACATATTGTCTTGTTTTCAAAAATAATGTGCCTAGACTAGAAACAAGATAAAAAATCTAAGAAAATCTTTTTTTGCTGTGTATTCACCCTACTGTGATTTATTTATTTTCAAATATTTCCTAAATGATGTTTACCAGACGAGAAATATTTCACAGTATTTCCTATAATATTTTTTTCTTCTAGAGGAAGTCTTATTTGTTTTATTTCGGTTAGAATAAAAGCAGTTTTTTCATTTTTTTTTAAACATTTTAAGGTCAATATTATTAGCCCCCTTAAGCAATATTTTTACAGCAGTGTTTCTCAACCCTGTTGCTAAAGGCACACCAGTGGTACACATTTTCAACCTTTTTTTTAAATCAAATGCCTGATGCAGCTAAAGCTGTCAGATCATGTCAACTTTAAGGCAAACACATCCACACACACAGTTGAATTATCAGCCCTCCTTTATATTTTTTCCACAATTTCTGTTTAACGGAAAGAAAATTATTTTCAACACATTTCTAAACATAATAGTTTTAAAATCTGCATCAAGTAGTTCCAGGATTTGACTGTATTAAGGGGCTCGCACACCAGATGCAAAATGCCACAACACACCCATGTTTTTTGGATATACTTTTAGACTTTTAAAGTGTTTTTTAGAGACTTTTAGTCTAAAATTTTAGTTTAAAATATGCCTGCAAAGTTTTGACTTTCTGAATTAGAACTGTTGTGGAGTGTGTGTAAAAAAAAAAGATTATGATGATTGCAGGTTGTAATTTTGTGGTTAAATGATCAAATGATAAATGATTAAATGAGAAATAAATTAATTGTACAATTTTAAGTTCTATGCTCTTACCCTGCAAGAGTATTTACATGAAATTTTATTTTTATTTATCTACAGAAACGTATGCTGTGTTGAAGTAAACCATAATCTTACTGCTCTACTGCTAAACAAAACCACACACTTTAAATTTAAATAATACATTTTTTAAGCTCGTTCTAATCAAACACACCTGAATCAACTTATCAGAACATTAGAAGAGACTTCAAATCCTGAAGTTAATGGGTCAGATAAGCGAGACATCCAAAATATGTACTGTTGGTGTGCATCCAGGAACAGGGTTGGGAAACACTGGTTTACAGAACAAACCATCATTATACAATAGTCGCTTTCACACAGTGATACGGTAAATATTCATACAATTTACGGAACATCTTTACTGGTGAATTTAAAAAAGTGCTGTTCACACAGGCAACGACATTCAGGAATTTTTCCTGAAATGACTATTCACACATCCATTCTAAACTACCAGTAAATTCTGACATCATTAACCAGAAATAACCTCTAAACGGCTGCTCTTGTATTTGTAAACATAGAAGGGGTCAGGCTTTTGTTGTTGGTTTCACTTTTATTTAAAGCTTTAACATTCATGCAGCTGCTTTTGTCCCAGAGACAACCAAAGGCAGAAGCGCAAACCGCAGCTAAATGTTTACACATTTGACGACATTACAAATTCTATGGATTGATAAGTATTGTGAACAACTTCATATGAAAACATATGGAGGAACACTTTCGCATGTCGAGATGTACATAATATGTGTGTGTGCTGTATCTGTGGAGCACTTCTTCACGTGCACACACGTCAAGCAACTGAAGCAGAGCTTGAAGGTAAACACAGCGATTTATCATAAGCATATTATTGTTAATTTTTTACACAGTTGGCATTAATAAGGAACATAGAAACATTATCTGACTAACATCTAGCAGCTAAATGTGTCTGGAAAAATATTCAAAGGCTTTTATTTTCATAAACAGCGCAGATGTGAATGCGTCTGAATGTTCTGATTGGCTGGAGTAGACGTCTTCTAATCGTGAACGTGCTCTTTCTGGCAATTTTCCTTCTGCGTTCACACATAGCAGCATTCTGGCAAATTACCGGTAATGTTACAACTTCTCTTTCCGGAAAATTGCTGGAACAAATTTACAGGTATTTTCAAAAAGGGCCTGTTCACACATACAGACCTTTTGAAAAAATTGCTGGTAATTTTCCAGAAAGGTCTGTATGTGTGAAAGGGGCTAATGACTTGCCTAATTACTAGGGGTGTGATGAGATGCCTACTCCACGAGACAGGACGAGATATGAGATTGGGTTCACGAGAACAAGACAAGATGAGATTTTTACACTATTTTTAAGAAATCCTCAATGATGATATATATGTCTTTTATTCAACTGGGGAAAAAAAACAAATCGCAAAACTACTTAGGTACTTTCTTTAAATCAACTTGTAATGAATGCTATTTTACTTTTTTTTTTATGAATTATACGCAGTAATGGACATACAAACAATGCTAAATATTTAGCTAATAGCCTATGTGAATAGAAAATAACATTTTTATATATAATTTTAAATATTAGCAAAATATTTGCTAATATATGAATGAAAAATAGATTTTTTTTCAACTAGAAAAAACCCCCAAAAAATACAAAACAATTTAGGTGCTTTTAAAAACCTTGTAATGAATGGTATTTTATTTCTATTTAAATGAATTCTATGTCATAAAAGACATGCAAACGCTGCTAAATATTTAGCTATAAACTCTACCGACTGGCTTCTCCCCTGTACAATTTAACATGATATATGGAGCTTCTTTCCACACACTGAAACAAATATGTAATTTTTTGTATTTCATTTTTTATTTAGTAAATGAGTTTTACTCTCATTTAGCAAGATTTCATTCAGGCCCGTGACTCACTCTGAGCTACTGATGCGATCATGCAAATATGAAGAACTGATAGGAGAGTTGTTTTAATGGAGTTTGATACCGCAAGCAGAATAAAAAAAACGTGTGTTCCGTGATGATGACGTGACGATGAGTTTTCAGGGGTTCATTCAGTGAGTGTGTGTGTCTGTTTGCGTACGCTTAGAGATGTGTGCATCTGTGGTGCTTTACTGACTCGCTAGGTGTGTAGGTCCTGTCGCAAAATGTGGCTAAAAGTCTTTCACGGTGTTAATAGTTTGATTACAACGTTTACATATCTGCACTTCAATAATGCGACTAAAATAGGAATACTCTACGTCGTAATTCCATTTGTGTTTACGACGATTATGCTTTTCAGCATATCTGAACTGCTATTCCATTGCATGGATATGAACCATAATGTGTGAGGCTGTAGTTGTAGCCTATGTTGGATGCGGCACCTGCTGAACTCCGGTAAAAAAGCGGTTACGTCAGACCGACTCACCCAACCGAGTGACAAGCGCAACTCTGAGGCCAGCCTGGGTTGCCAGGTGTGTGCAAAGCACTTTATTTGCAGATCAAATCCAATCCTGCCACCAATCTTCAATGCTCATTTCACTCTCATGCTCCATCATAACATCACAACTCACGAGACATATTTTCACCTCGACGAGAAATCTTGCCGCGATTTAATCTCGCGAGATCTCGTCGTACGAGATCTTGTCCCACCCTTGCTAATTACCCTAACTTGCCTAATTAACCCAGTCAAGCTTTTAAATGTCACTAATGTGGTGTTAGTGAGGCCAGCAGGGGGCGCCCAACCTGCAGTCTGTGTGGGTCCTAATGCCCCAGTATCGTGACGGGGACTCTATACTGCTCAGTAAGCGCCGTCTTTCGGATAAGACGTTAAACCGAGCTCCTGACTCTCTGTGGTTATTAAAAACCCCAGGATGTCCTTCGAAAAGAGTATTTAACCTTGGCATCCTGGCCAAATCTGCCCACTGGCCTCTATCCATCATGGCCTCCTAACCCTCCCCATATAATAATAAGCTTCATCACTTCATCAAAGTCTCCTCTCTTCCAATCAACTGGTGTGTGGGGTGCGGTCTAGCGCAAAATGGCTGCTGTCGCGTCATCCAGGTGGATGCTGTAAGCGCCAGCTAATCAGATCGCTGTATGCAAATACACCAGCTCAGACAGTGGCTGATTGCTGACTAATTTCATTGGCTGACGCTGCTATGACGATCGCGTCAGCCCCAACTTCAGACACGACTGACGCTGAAGCCCAGTGTGAATGGGGTGTTACAGATTGTACCAATCACCTGCGGACCGGGGAAAGGGGTTGAAATTCCGGAAGTTTTCCTGGAGAAATGACAAACCAGGAGGTGGGTCTGAAATATGGGAGACTCCCTGGAAAAACGGGAGTGTTGGCAGGTATGTCATTATGGAAAAGATAAAATAAATCAGTTATTAGAAATGAGTTATTAAAGCTATTATGTTTAAAAATATGTTGGAAAAAAACTTCTTTCCGTTAAACAGAAATTGGGGAACAAACTATACAGGAGGGCTAATAATTCTGACTTCAACTGTATGTGTGTGTGTGTGTGTGTGTGTGTGTGTGTGTGTGTGTGTGTGTGTGTGTGTGTGTGTGTGTGTGTGTGTTTTCCTTAAAGTTGACATGATCTGACGGCTTTAGCTGCATCAGCGTTAGATCTGAGACGTGTCTTTGATTCCCGCAGCCGTCACGTCATAAAAAACCCTGTCTCAAAGCATTGGTTTTAGAGATGCAGCATTGCCGTCTGCCCTTTTTCTGAACTCACATGAAGGCAGAAAATCTGGCTCGATCAAAAGAACATCAGATCATGCAATATTAGCTCAGCAAACCTCAGGCTAAAGATTGTTTTGTTCTTAGCTAAATGTTTGATTTTTTTGTCTTGAAATGGAGATAAAGCTGTGTGTTCTTTTGACTCATAGGAGGAGATCATGCATATGAAGCTGAAGCTTGAGAGGGTGGAGAAGGAGAGAAATGAGCTGCGGTTGACCTCTGATCGCTTGGAGAGCAGAGTAAGAGATGACTGAAGAGTTTTTTTTGACTTAGGGCCCAAAGTAAGAAGCATTTTTTGCAGTGAACTTTGCTTGTCTATCACACACCTAGGGTAATATGGCGCCAGGTGCGGCGCATGTGATTTATTTGCTATTTTCAGACCAGCGCAACTTTCATTTTCGCGTTTTGCACCCCGTTGTTCAAATAGCAAATGCATTTGCACCACTTTGTGCTGGTCTAAAAAGGAGGTTTGTTAAGGGGCATTGCAGGCGTATTGCTATTTTGAGGCAACTGAAATAGACCCAACCACTACAGTGACCAACTAAATGACTATATATATATATATATAT
>CAIGQZ010001492.1:23437295-23448070 GCA_903798205.1 Danio tinwini | reverse complement strand
TGGAGTATACACTAACCTGCACATTATTCCATCACAAAATGGTGCCAAACAGTCAAAACCACAAAGCAGACAGAAACTAAAGCAGCTGGTGGAGTATACACTAACCTGCACATTATTCAGTCACAAGATGGTGCCAAACAGTCAAAACCACAAAGCAGACAGAAACTAAAGCAGCTGGTGGAGTATACACTAACCTGCACATTATTCAGTCACAAGATGGTGCCAAACAGTCAAAACCACAAAGCGGGCAGAAACTAAAGCAGCTGGTGGAGTATACACTAACCTGCACATTATTTAGTCACAAGATGGTGGCAAACTGTCAAAAACCTTATGGGGTTTTATGAATGTGGATGTAAGTATATGGATGTATTCACTGGCGGTCAAGGTAATTTGAAGTTCTCAGATGAGCCTGCGTTATTTAGCTGTTGTTATCTCGGTATAATATACCTTGGAATGTCACAACTGACCAGAATCGAGTATTCCAGAGAGCCATGTAATACAGCTGAATAAATACATTTATTTTGTCATTGATGTCGTTAAAGACTGTTTGACCTATCTTTGTAGTATTTTGGTATGTTTTGTTGCATCATCTGTGAATGGTATAATGGTATAAGCTAGCACAGTATAAGCTGAAATCAGCCTGATGCCAAGATGGCCAGGTTGCAGGAGGTTTCGTCATCCTGGAAACATGTCAGAAAGTAACTCACTCAAGCGGTCTGTTGTGTCTCCTTCAGCTGGAGGAGCAGCTCAGTCGTCTGCAGAGAGAGAAGAATGACCTGCAGTCTCGCTTCGAGGAGGATCAGGAGGACATGAACGAACTCATGAAGAAACACAAAGCTGCTGTGGCTCAGGTCAATTCACTCACTGGTCACTGTTGTATACAGTTAAAGTCTTAATTATTAGCCATCCTGTGAGTTTTTTTATATATACAGTTGAAGTCAAATTTATTAGCCCCCCTGTTTATTTTTTTTCAGAACTTCTGTTTAACAGAGAGATTTTTTTCAACACATTTCTAAACATAATAGTTTTAATAACTTATTTCTAAAAACTGATTTATTTTATCTTTGCCATGATGACAGTAAATAATATTTTATTAGATATTTTTCCAAGACACTTCTATACAGCTTAAAGTGACATTTAAAGGCTTAACTAGGTTAATTAAGTTAACTAGGCAGGTTAAGGTAATTAGGCAAGTTATTGTATAAGAATGGTTTGTTCTGTAGACTATCGAAAAAATATATAGCTTAAAGGGGCTAATAATTTTGACCTGCTTTTATTCTAGCCGAAATAAAACAAATAAGACTTTCTCCAGAAAAAAAATATTATCAGACATACTGTGAAACATCATTTGAGAAATATTTAAAAAAGAAAAAGAAATCAAAGGGGGGGCTAATAATTCTGACTTCAACTGTATATATTTTCCAAATGATGTTTAACAGAGCAAGGAATTTTTCACAGTATTTCCTATAATATTTTTCTTCTGGAGAAAGCCTTTTTTTCGTCTACAATAAAAGCAGTTTTGATTTTTTAAAACAATTTTAAGGACAATATTATTACCCCCTTAACCAATTTGTTTTCCAAAACCATCGTTATACAATGACTTGCCTAATTACACTAGCTTGCCCAATTAACCTATTTAAGCCTTTAATTGCACTTTAAGCTGAATACTAGTGTCTAGAAAAACATCTAGTAAACCATTATGTACTGTCATCATGGCAAAAGATAAAAGAAATCATTAATTAGAAATGAGTTATTAAAACGTTTATGTTTATAAATGTATTGAAAAAAATTGTCTGTCAGAATTTGTGATAAAAATATATGCAGGGGGGCTAATAATTCAGGGGGGCTAATAATTCTGACTTCAACTGTGTAAAAATGTTACTTACTGTGCCTTACTGTGTTCAGCTAAAACACTTCTGAATGTCCAAATAGAAATAAAAAAAGAAACAAATAAATAAATCCATAAAATCAATTGAGTGGCTTAATCCAAGTCTTCTGAAAAGACATCATTTTGACTTACGAAGATGAATGATGACAAGTGTGTCAATAAATGTAATGTTTCTGGGATTAATTGGTATAAAGTCACAGTAAAGAAATTTAAAGTTTAAAACATATGTCTATTTTAAAGAAATTCTGCTTGTTTGAACATTAATTAAGAAGCAACATCTGTTTTCAACTCAATATTAAAAAACTTGAGGATTAAAAAGATTTTTGATCAAATAAATGAAGTATTAAAAAGATTTTTGATCAAATAAATGAAGTATTGGTCAAGGGAAATTAGTTTCAAAAGCAAATATTTTTATTATACATTTTTATCAATAAATTACACATTATAACATTACATTTGCCTTTAAAAAAATAAAAATAAAATCTTACCTTTACCTTTTACCATTATCTATTGCAATGACTCTTTCCAGGCCATATTTGTTTAGTATGTCGGCATTTTTCTTTTCTTTTTTTTATGCTTTAATAATATTCTTTATAACTGAATAATAAAAAACCCACAAACATTGTAGCACAATTAAGAATTACAATTAACTGTGTATGTTACATCTCTGTGTGTGTTTAGTCTACGAGAGATCTTGCACAGATCAGTGACCTGCAGACTCAGGTGGAGGAGGCCATGAAGGAAAAACAAGAGATCCAGGACAAGGTACCAAAACCCCCCTTCAAATCCATTAAAAAAGCAAGCAGGTCTCTTCATTAATTGCACCACACTGCTCTAACTAGCATTACCCATCCTAGAAAAACTCCTGCTAGTTTATGCTGGAGTTTTTAGTGAGTTACATTAACCCTTGTGTGCTGTTGGGGAGTGTAATGAAGTTACGGGAAGAAGGAGGCGGAGAACCGACGAACTTCAAATAAATATTTATTAATAAAAGGGGACGGCAGCTCCTCACGGAGACTGCCGTCTAAATCAAAACAAAAGGACGGCAGCTCCTCACGGAGACTGCCGTCAAACTGAAAGCAAAAGTAAAACATGTCCGGGCCCGGTCCTCTCTCTCTGTCCTCTGCCATCGTTCCTCCTCTTATAGTCCAGAGCTCCTTCCGTGGGATTGAAGGCAGGTGCGCGCCACAGGTGCATCTCATCTGTGGCGGGCCTCGTTTCGCTCCCACGGCTCTCGGCCACGCCCCCTCGCCACAGGGAGGCTTTCATTCACTCTGGGGTGATTTTCAGCCTTGATTTGGCCACAACCTTCTCTGTTTTAGCAAATGGAATTATATTTGGTGACAAATTTTATTTTCACATATATTTTGGGGAAATGCTTTGAAAGGCTCACCAATACACTCTAGGCAAATTGAATACCCTTTTGTTATGTTGGTGGCTGTTTTTGCCTCATTGACTTCCATTATAATTATATTTTTTTATTGCAAAGCCATGACAGCTTATAATCATGAATTCTTGATTGTTGCAGGTTTTCACTGATGGTAAAAGGTCAAATGTTGAAATTTTAATGCTGATAATTGGTTGCAGTGCAAAAAAAAGCTTAATTTCTGCCTTCTATACGGATAGTGTGTAGTATAGTGTGCTTGTGTGTGTATGTGTGTGTGAGAGACCTTTTGCGCACTTATCTTGATATGTCTGAGAAAATCAAAACTAGCATAGTTACATAGTAAAAAGTGTATTCATACACACACTATAATCTGCTGTATAACAGTAAAAATCAGATACATTTTTGCACAGGCCTGTCTAAAAGGGTTAATGCTGCCAACTAATGATCAACAGTAAAAATGACACATTTGACCTCTTCCCAACAGGGAAAACCAGCAACAGTCAAGAATGCATGATTACTGTATACATGTATGTACATGGCTTTGCAGTCAAAAAATGTCAGTATACTGGATGTCAATGGGGCAAAAACAGCCACCAACATAACAAAATGGTGGTCAATTTGAACAGTACACAAGAGTTAGAAGTCCTCCCCCATTCCATCATTCACCATATCAAGGATTTGTAGATGGTTAGGACTCATGCAATGAGAGCATCAGATGACCTTGGTGTGTGCTTATTCTTGTGGGTTTCAGCTTCACTCTCTGCAGTCGCAGCTTGAATTTCAGGAACAGTCTATGGTGGAGAAATCACTGGTCAGCCGCCAGGAAGCCAAAATCCGTGAACTGGAGACCAAACTGGAATATGAGCGGACCCAGACCAAACGCCTGGAGGTGAGGCATAAAATGAACACTAGCCAAGCGTGAACATTGCCACTGGCTCTTATATGCATATGCTTAGCACATTGTCCTGTTGGGTTCATTAAAGGGTTATTCATTCATTAATTTTCCTTCAACTTAGTTCCTTATTTATCAGGGGTCGCCACAGCAGAATAAACTGCCAAGTGGCAACTATTCCAGCATATGTTTTACGCAGCGGATGCCCTTCCAGCCGCAACCCAGTACTAGGAAACACCCAAACACACAGTGATTTCGTTTATTCAATTCACCTATATGGCATGACTTAGGACTGTGGGCAAAACTGGAGCACCCAGAGGAAACCCACGCAAACACAGGGAGAACACTCAAAACTCCACGCAGAAATGCTCAACTTGATGTCACTGGACTCGAACCAGTGACATTCTTGCTGTGAGGCGAAAGTGCTAACCACTGAGCCACCGTGCTGCCCCATTAAAGGGTTAGTTCACCCAAAAATGAAAGTTGTTGTCAATTTCTCTTATGTTGTTCCAATAATTTATTTGTCTTCGGAACACACATTTAAGATCTTTTAGATGAAATCTAAGAGCTCCCTCATCCTCCATAGACAGCAACAAACCTGACTCATTCAAAGTCAAGACAATCACCAATAAAACATCTTCCAAACATACCATATCTCTTCACTGGAATATTATCAAGCTATGAGAATCCTTTTGTTCCCACAGAATGGTCACACTTTGCAATAAGGTTTTATTAGCTAATGTATTTACCAAGATGAACTAATAATGAACAATTCTTGTACAGAATTTATAAATAATCATAGATCAACCTTTATAATAGTACATTATTAAAATCCAACTTCATACCTGATACTATTAGTTAAAGCACTGTGAGTTAACATGAACTAACAATAACCAATGTTATTTCCATGAACGTTAACAAGGATGAATGTATACTGTAATAAATGTATTGTTCATTGTTTGTTCATGTTAGCAAATATATTAACTGATTGAAAATAGGAAAGTGTTTCCACAAAACTAAAGACTTATTCCAACTGTTTTGTTCTCCTCTGTGTCAATATAAGGTGCGCGTTCACGAGAGCTTTGTCACATTCAGGCATCTTGAAGTATACATCAGTGACATGAGGTTTGTGGCTAGTGAGGCACTGACACTTTCAGGGTCAGATTTACAAACACATGCACCCAATATACTTGACAATTACAGATTGTGTTTCATATATCATATCAGCATTGTTTCTACACACATAGCAGGTACATATTGCGCCAAGGAAGAATGTAAAATATATGGCGATTCAATATGCCTCCCAAAAAAACACCAAGGTAGATGCTACAGACAGCCTATAACAAGCAACACAGCACCACAGTGGATGCACTCTCTCTCTTTCTCTCTCTCTGAAGTTCAAGTTCAAGTTGCTTTATTGGCATGACATTCAATACAGTATTGCCAAAGCACTTCAAATATGTAATATATTAAAATAATCAAATAATAATAATAAAAAGTAAATAATAATAATAAATAATAATATAATAATAATACAGTAAATAGGAAATAACAGGATAATACATTTGATAAATATAACAATAATAACAATAATAATAATAATAATAAAGTCTAGATCATAGGTGCCCAAACTCAGTCCTGGAGGGCCGGTGTCCTGCATCTTTTAGTTCTAACCCCAATTAAACACACCTGAACCAGCTAATCAAGCTCTTTCTAGGTGCACAAAAACTTCCAGGAAGGTGTGTTAAATGAAGGTGGAGCTAAACTATGCAGGACACTGGCCCTCCAGGACCGAGTTTGGACACACCTGGTCTAGATAATTTAAATAAGATACATGACTTCACAGTACATTAATCATTTCTTATGGTGTGTAGGGTGTATACATATTTTGCAGCTAGTCTAGATGCCAATTCATCCTCTCCAAGTACATGGTAAAGTTTTTTATCAGTCATTTAAATAAAAAAATTAATTAGTCAATGTTTTAAATTGGGGGAAATGTTTTTCTTTAGTTGTGGTGTATTTGTGTATTTTTATATTTCTCTCTCTCAAACACACACACAGGATTTGCACACTGGTCTTACCTACTTGTTAATGAAGTTTTGAAATGACTTGAATTACTTTGAAATGATCGAGTTATCTTCTACTGTCTGCCTCATCTTATGTCTTTTTAATGCAGCTTTATGTCAGATCCTAACACTAAATAAGTGATAGACGTACGTGAAATACATTACCTGTCATATGCAAAGTGAGGACATATATTAAATTGTCTACAATAAAAACATTTTAATAAAGCATTACATTGGTAGCATACACTGAGTGAGCAAAAGGCACGCACTCAACCCACTTTGCAAAGGATTGCGCAATCTGCACAGCTCGGTGCTGCCTCACCTCGCTTCCTATGTTGTAATTTAACAGGAAATACACAAAATACTGCGATTTTGATCATAAAAATGACTGACAAATGATGACAAATATGTATTTTATCATTAGTATTCTGGCAGGTGAGGATGATGACAGGTGACCACACGTCCCTGATATACATCAATGTACAGTTCTCTTAAATCCGCACAATGTACTGACACTGAGGAGACTAATTGAATAAAGTTATTTTTATTTTATGTGCGCACAAAGGTATTATAGTAGCTTCGTAATATTCTGACCACTGGAGACACTGTTTACAGGATGTTTTTTGCTATTTTTTTTTTACTTTTCGTGACCATTGCTGTCTATGGAGGATGAGGGAGCATTCGTGTTTCAAAAATGAACAAAGGTCTCGGTGGTTTGAAGCAAGGTAATGGTAATTAATTGGTCATTTGTGGATGAACTAACTTTTTAAGGAAAATAATCTACTTTTTGCAGATTGATTTTGAGATATTCATACATGCGAATGAGTATGATTAAGTATAGCCGTCCATAGAATAATCTGCTAATGTAGTATCTATGTGTATACATCTATGGCTAAAACAACGCCATCAGTGGCCACAAATAATTTGGTGAATTTCCGCAGTTTCAGTCTGTCTTGTTATGAACATTCATCTGTGGCTTTTCCGTCTTTCCAGTCTCTTGTAACCCGGCTGAAGGAGAACCTGGAGAAGATGACGGAGGAACGAGACCAGCGCGTGGGCTGCGAAAACCGGGAGAAAGATCAGAACAAGCGACTGCAGAGGCAGATCCGGGATATAAAGGAGGAGATGACTGAGCTGTCTAAGAAAGAAGCAGAAGCCAGTCGCAAAAAACACGAGCTGGTGAGTTTGAGAGCGCCACCTGCCGGATACTTGATATGATTTTGCCGTAACATCTAAAATAAAGAGAAATTTCCACAATAATGTTTACGTTTGATGAAAATTGATGTAGTTCTTGCGTAGTAGCCATATCCTGTCTAATAAGGTAATGTAGAAAAACTGTGGTCATTTTCCATAAGTTTGATTGATCGGACCTTTAACAGGAGATGGATATCGAAAGTCTGGAAGCAGCAAATCAGAGCTTACAGGCGGATCTGAAGTTGGCCTTTAAGAGGATTGGAGACCTTCAGGCCGCTATGGAAGACGAAATGGAGACGGATGATGATGATGACCTCATCAACAGGTATGAGGGTTAGCATCCTGTCACTGTTCCCATGGCAACTACTCTCTAAAGTTGATCAGGATGAACACTACATGCTACTATCGTTTACATAGAATATTGTCTTAATTCTTTTGCTTTTCATTTTTCCTGCCAGAGTTTTGTTTTTAAATCAATCCACCGTTTACTCATTTTCTTCTTTGTTTTTGTATTTATTTTATTTTTGGCAGTTTACAAGACATGGTGACAAAGTATCAGAAAAGAAAGAACAAAACGTGAGAACACTAAGTGGTCTTTGTTGTTGATTGAGTTTGTCATTTTGTTCATTGTAAGAGCATGTGAAAATGAATTTGAAAATACAGCAGCATTTTTCTGTTGTCATCATAAGCATGTGTTGTGTGTTTAACATGCTTAACATCATCATTGTGTGTGGCCCACTCGATTTTCAATTAACACCAGCCATTAACATCATTACAAACATTTATACACCCAAAGTCATAGAGAACATGAAAATATCAAATGCAAAACAAAAAAACAAAAACTAAAAAACTATAGGATTTTTGTAGTTATGCTCAGTTCTAAAATATTCAATCAGCTAGAAGTTATTGTCTGTGGGTGCAATAGTTATAAAATGATTTTTAAAACATTTACAATTATAAAGTTGATAATGGAAATGTTGGAAAAGTCAGGGAAACTTGTATCCTCTCAAAGTGAAGTTTATTTATAAACTAATTTCGAGAGGATCACGTGCTTATGATTGCTCACATCTGGTCCTGCTTCAGCTCACGATTGATTCACCAATCAGATGATTCCTAACTCACCATAAATAGCCAGAGTTTCTTATCTCAGTATCTTCGTCTTGAAGAATAACCCTGCCAACCCACCCCTACTCCCCCTCCTTTCCAGATGGGCGACACGGCGGCCCAGTGATTAGCACTGTTGCCTCACATCAAGAATATCTCTGGTTAAAGTCCATATTAAACCAGTTGACATTTCTGTGCGGAGTTTGCTTGTTCTCCCCGTGCTCGCGGGGGTTTTCCCCGGGTTCTCCGGTTTCCTCCCACAGTCCAAAAAACACGCAACCTAAGTAAATTGAACATACCAAATTGATACCATAGCCAAGCTCTTAGCAAGTGTACATCTCTTCTTAGCCATCCTATTATGAAGAAATAAGTTGAGGGAGTTCATCAAGATCTACCTGAGCTCAAACTCCTCTCTCGTCATGCAAACGGGAAGGATCCCAGGGCTCTAGGTTCTCATAAGCTAAGGGCTCTCTTCCAGGACAGCATGCCAAACAAGCTTTATTATCAATCATCAGCTAAGTGTGAACTCTTGAAAGAGCTGGGAATATTGTTGAAATATTATCTAAACTGTCATAAAAACAACAAATGAGAAATTGTGACTTTCATATACTCATGTGTCCTTGTAAACAGGGTAAAACGAGTGCATCAATGTCCATTCTGGCCAATGCCAGACATTTCTGTTGAGTGCTAAAACGTGATATCCAGTTAGCCTGTGATTTGCTTTTTCATCTGCTGTAGCTCGTCACTACATCTGACTCCCTGTGGGGTCAAATCGACCAACTGATCCAGAATATTTAGCATGCTAGATATAGAATTTTTTATGTGAGGTGTGTTTTTCATAAGTTCATAAGCAGGGTGCAAATTACAGGGGGGTTTGGGTGGGTCTGACCCCCCCTAATTAATGCTTGATCCCCCTGAAGGAAATCAAAACAGGATGTATGGCGGCGGGGGGATGTTTTTCCCCATTAAAAATTAAGAAATCGTTTCCTCGTATCAGTATCTTAAATAATAATAATAATAATAAAAAAAGATAACGTAAAGATACATTTGACCACCCCTATAATAGTTCATACTATTGTAAAATCATGTTTGCATTCGAGTTGGCTTTTCTGTGTGGAGTTTGCATGTTCTCCCTGTGTTGGCGTGGGTTTTCTTCGGGTGCTCCCCACAGTCTAAAGACATGCGCTATAGGTGAATCGAATAAGCTAAATTGGCCAAAGGGTTCATTCCGCTGTGGCGACCCCTGATGAATAAAGGGACTAAACCAAAGTAAAATGAATGAATGAATTAAATAAATAAATTTGGCTCACTGAGGCATATTGCTGAACATAATCAGAAAACTTGATCCCCCAATCGGTAATGTATAATTCTCACCCTGTTCATAATTAACTTTCAAATCAGACTCAAAATGTTGTATTGGCATTAGAGTTCACACTGTCATTTAAAGATACAAAATTGCACAATGCTACAGTAATGTGCTGGACTGAACGCTCTCATTGTGTGCAGTCTCAAGGGCTCTTGCTGTGCACCAAGTTTCGGATGGCAGCGTTTCTTCTTATTTAAATAAACCAGACAACAGTGTAATCACACCAGTGTTTGTTTTAATCCAAGCAAACCAGCCAACACCGTGAATCCCACTGGTCAAATTAAATTGTTATTCTGTGTGTTTTGAAAATCTGAAGGAACGCACTTCCAGAGCGAATTCAAGTTTTCCAGGCACTCATTGAATTCCTCGTGTGTTTTACTGCTGTTTAGCATGTAGTTATTTGCTCATCCGTGTTGTTGTGCAAGAGTAAAGTCTTGGACTCAGGAAGGGGGAATCTGCAGCATTTGGTTGATTTGCTGTAATTGGGTGGAACTGCGATATGCAACCAATAGAAACAGATTGTGACAGTCGATTAGAGTCTGAGTGTGAGCTGTGTGTGTGCTTAATCTTTAAATTGTGTGTTGATAAGTTGAAATTCTCCAGAAGCAGCTGAAGCCTAAAACCACTGCACTGCTTGTGTGTTTGTGCAACTTGTGTATTTATATTTATACTTGTATTATGTTTATATATGTTGAAGTATATATGTATATTTGTTGAAGTCAGAATTATTAGCCCTCCTGAATATTTTCCCCCAATTTCTGTTTAACAGAAAAAAGAGTTTTATCAACGTTTCTACTGTGGCTGAGAGAGCTTAACGTGCTGCAATTTAAGAAAACACATGCAATTACAAAAACGCCAGCAAAATAAGGAGAGATCTT
>CAIGQZ010001492.1:23343012-23427295 GCA_903798205.1 Danio tinwini | reverse complement strand
ATAAGTTGGCGGTTCATTCTGCTGTGGCGACCCAAGATTAATAAAGCGACTAAGCTAAAGGAAAATGAACGATTGACGAGGAACGAAGGTCTCATGCGATTGGAACAACATAAGAGAGATTTATTTATAACATAATGTTTAGCCATTTTTGGCTAAACTAACCCTTTAACTTTGAACTACTTTTAACTTGACCGTTGCATTTTCAGAACATCGTGTCATGCATCAGATGCAGAAGACAACGGGGAAGTAATGCAGTGGAAAAATAAAGTGTTCTGTGTGAATTATCATAGAACATTTAAACAAAAACAAATTAGCAAACCTTGAGGAATATACATTTTCATGACAAGAATGATCCTGCATTGCTTTGCTGAGATGACTGAAGATGAAAGTTTGTAGATAAATTTACAGGATTAAAATATGTAGGCACTATTGATGTGCTTTACCATAGTACCCTCCAAGACTTCTATATATCTTCTCCATCTGGGAGAGGTAATAAGAAGCTGAAGACAGTGCTTGATGACTTGTGATTCATGACTCTCACACTGAGAGCTGCTGCTACTGTTCTGATCCTCAGTAGTATTAGTACAGAGCTGTTACGTAACTGCCATTAGGGGTTTAATCCCTTTACGTTTATTCCTGGGGTTGGCGTAAAATATGCTCCTAAATTACCTCTCAAATCTTTTGGTTCTTTCAATTCATGTTTATCTCTGTCATGGGTATCATCCTGTTTCATTCACAGATCATCTGCGGTTCTGCTGCTTTTAATGTGTTTTCTGTCCATCTTAGACACCCCAATGCTGCTAATGCAGATGTGAAAGATCTAAAAGAAGGGAAGGAGGGAAAGGAGGGTAAAGAGGATATTAAAAAAGACTCAGATGAGAGCCGTTCGGTGTCTGTGATGAGTTCGCTTAGCTACAGGAAACGTGCACATCAGAAGGACTGGAATGGAGGTGCAGGGGATGAAACCTCGCTCTTCAGTGCCCTACAGGAGCAGCCGGACAAGCCTGACCGATTGTCACTGCGCAAAGCTAAAACCAAATCCACTGACAGGCCTGGAGATGACCTGGATGACCGAGGTTCAGTGATCTCCCAGGCTTACTCTGAGGCTGCCATTAGGGCCAGGAAGGGCCTTGATCGGCGCTGGACCAAGAGCAGTCCGGAATTTGACAAGGAGTCCATGATCTCCTCTGTGGCCGCTAGCCGAGCTTCTACCCGACGTGGGATTGACGAAGATGAAGATGCTCGCTCTGGGGTGAGCAGCTTCAGCTTGCGACGTAGTACTTCTTGGGTGGATGACAGCCGTAGCGATTGCGGGTCAGCGAGCACCAGTCATAGGCAACGCTCTAGAAGTCGCAGTCCCGGAAGCACTAGCATAGGTTCTCGAATCTCTCTCGCACGTAGCACTAGACTTAGTGAATTTGGAGTTCGCTTGAATAATGATGATGTTGATGAGGATGATGATGTTGACTCGGTGAGCGTGGCTGCATACAGTCCACGTTCTCAAGGACGGAGTCTGTCTACTCCTGCCCAGATACGCTCCTCTAAAAGCCCAATAGATGCCTCTGATATTAAACCTGTGAGTCACCGTAACTATCTAGACCCCGATCTGGAAAAAGCTATCAATGAAGTCTTGAGCTTCAAACCAATTAAATTCAAACGTCGCAGCTTAGAAGACTCAGATGAAGAACTGGAGGGAGGTGGAGGTGCAGGAGAGGATGAAGAAAGGAAGAGCACTAAGAGTTTGCTGCAAGATAAGGATAATAAAGATCTGGGCTTTACACATTCTGCTTTAGATTCTGGACGTTCTGGAAGTTCTTTGAGTTCCTTCAGCTCCAAGAGCAGCAGGAAGAAGAACAAGAAGAAGAGCAGGCGCTCTGAATCTGACAGCTCCTCCAATGAGGGTCATTCTAGGAGGCATTCAAAACGCAAAGATAAGAGAGGGTCCAGAAACTCCAGGAAGAAAGAATCCGGATCGTCCAAGTCAGAATCAGAATCTGAATCATCATCTTCCAGCTCTGCATCAACTGTTTCATACCGCAGCTCAAACAGTGTGAAGAGGACACCAAGTCAGAAAGCCTCTGATGTTGATCCGGAGAGTCCTGTTGAAGAACGACCCCCCAGCAAAAAAGAAGTGAAGAAACAGAAGAAGAAGGTGGACAGCTTGGTCATGAAGTATCTCTACAAGCCTGACAGTGATTAAGGATCATTAACAGGTGACCCTTGGATGAGAAAGACTAAGGATTTATGCTCTCAAGAAGCTTCCCTCTAAGTGCATGATGTGTTCTGCTTTGTTAAACCTTAAGTGCACAACAACCTCAGATGAAATCGAGACAGTTCATGTTGTTTAATAGAAAAGCATGTCTTGATATTGTCACCTGAGCATGGTTTGGAGTTTAAAACAATGACAACAACAGATTTAAAGTGTGACCACATACTAACACGCAAATGCTTGCATTGATTCTCCAAGTAAGACATGTTCCTTGTTGGTTCTGAAAGAGTATGCTATCATTCTAATGTTTGCAGGATGTTATGCTTACACACTTTAGCTACTTCAGCTGTAGCAGCCCAATTGTCAGTGAGACTTTAGCCATTCAAAAGGTATACTTTTGTATGTGAAGGGTATATGTTAGTAGCTAAAGGATCCATATTGGGAGCTTAAAGTTGTATATTAGGTGACCCTGTACATTGCGTTATACTCCAGACAGTGAATAATCCTATTGGAATGACTGGATTTTGGCTGTAAAATTCCACAGAGCAATGTTACCTGTGAATAAGCTTGAAGGACGTTGTAAACCTATCATTATAAACCATTTGATTTAGTTTTTTTTATACTATACTGTAGGTAGTGATTAGGGACATTAACTGGAATGGATAGCTAAAGAGACTGAGTAAGTACTTTTTGCTTGTGTGATAGGATGTATTTCCAGGACAAGCTAAGGATATTTAATGAAAACGCAATAAGCCAAAGTGAGAGCTACACAGAGCTTTAGAGATATTGCACAGATATTGAGACATTGAGTTTAACTCGAGAGAGTTGTGACCTAATCATTAGGGTGTTCGACTTGTAATCATAGGTTGCAGGTTTGATTCCTAGTCCCGACAGCAATTGAAGATGGGGCAATGAATGAACCGCACTCTCTCTAATCTTCGATACCCAACTGAAGTGCACTTGCTCTTCTGTGCTCACAGGGTGTGTTTGTGCTCTCACAGCTGACTCATCATGTGTGTGCGCACATTCGGTTGGTTCAAATGCAGAAGACCAATATCTTCACTTTACTTTAAACTGATAATTCAGCAGGCCTTTATCATTGTTTCCATACAGAATATTTGCGAATAAATCATCTTTCCATCCAGTTAGTCATAGGGAACTAAATCATTCCTTCCTGAAAAAGTGCTGCCAAATGTAAAAAAGAAAATTGAATTACATGCAGAAAGACAAGCCATTGGTCTTTTTTCTTATATAATAAATTACTTGCGCCTCAGAAGACAAAGACAAAATGCAATGAAACTCTTTGGGACCACAGAGACAGTTCTGAAGGTAATAATACTGAACTGCTTTGATGACATGCTTCGGCTGAGTGGTTTTATTATGACTAAAACAACATATCTAATGATACTGTATGCAATATGGTCAGTTTATTCATTAATGCCTTCCTCCTTTCAAAATTTATGTGCATATTGGCGTGCCTATTAAATATTTTTCATGCGATATTCCAAAATGCACATAAAAATAGCTGGATGGAAACATAACTGGTAACATTTTTTAAACTATGGGCTCTATTTTAATGATCTAGGTGCAAAGTCTAAAGCGCACGGCGCAAAAGCATTATAGGCATGCCTGAATCCACCATTGGAATTTTAAAGACGGAAAAATATGCACTGCGACCGGATGCATGCTCTAACAGGGTTGTGCTCATTCTCTTAATGAGTTATGGGTGTGTATTGTGTGTAACATGCATTAAACTAAACTAAGTCTCATCTTCCATTCCCTTTAAGAGTAAGTTGCGCATTTGCCATTTACATGGCAGACTTTGTAAGTGGAAAAACGGAACGCTTCACTAGCGAGAAAACAGTTAAACACTATCAGCAGCAAGGATAAAGAATAAGCCTCCTCCATTCAGCCTCTTTTACTTTCTCTTTCCTTTTACTCTTTACTTTACTCCTTTACTTTCATGGATAAGGAAACAGTGTTGTGCACAATCTACTGAAGACATCCATTAGCCTACATTTTAATTTAGTTTGTTAAGCGCAAAGATTTGTTTTAAAACTATTTCTAAATTCAGTTCTAATTTCCAGCAAATTAAAAAATTAACAATATTAATGAAGTGTGGACTTGTATCCAAACACACGTCCTATTCTTATGTCCCATATGGTGATGCAGACGTTTCAACAACCCGACAGGTGGACAAATCTAAACTTGTTTTTATTAAAACAAATATAAATATGCATATAATAAATAATACTGCTAATTCTAATAACATTATACAAATGCAAATTGTCTTGAACAAACTGTAAAAAGCCCACTGAGATGAAGGTGGCATGGAGGCAGTGGTTTTTATATGTAGACAAATGTAATTTTTGTAACATTTTAATCCTTTATTTTTTTTATATGTAAAGATATTTGTGTATTGCTGTACATCCTGTATGTATTAAGCAATGTGTAAGCGTTTGGACCTGCGTAGACACCAAACTAACATGCTCTGCACTGGACTTACTCAAAATAGCAACGTGCCAACAATGTGCCTTAAGACACCTCCTTTTTTAGACCAGTAAGCCTATGAATCCACAAAGTGGCGCAAATGGACTTACTATTTAAACAACATAGTGCAAAAGGTGAAAATGACTGTTGCGCTGGTCTGAAAATAGCAACAAATCGCGCCAAACACGTCTTGCGCCTTATTGTGCTGGGTGTATGATAAGGCCCTACTATTTTGTGCATGCCATTTTGCACGTTTGACCCCGCACAAAGGACAGGTCTGCACTGAAGGTGTGATTCTAACATTCTCTATACCTTCTGCTCAATTTCTGATTCTAAAAAAAAACTCTGTTGTCTTTGTTTCCCAGCCCTCCTCTCTACAGACCACACTCAGTGCAAAATGAAGACAACACTGGACAAGATGAAGACACTACACAAACTGGAAGAACTGTCCTTAAAGACAGCAATAGTGACGGCCAACATCTGATCTGATCTGCTGCTCACATGCACTGAAAAGTGCCTCGGTTTACCTCTTATTTACTCTAGTACTGACTCACGCTCATATCAGACTCGTTCACATTAGTCTACAATGGTACTGAAGATCAATGTGTTTTAGAATATTTTCTCAGCAGCTTTGTGGCACATGTATTTATTTAGATCTCGATCCATCGACAACTCCTCCACGAAAATGAAGTGATATATTATGATAATGAATAAGAGTCTTTATATCTAATGTATGCTAATTTTGTTTGGTTAGGCTGTGTGTCTGCTTTAATGACATATATTTTGCCTTGAATTTGCTCGAGTGTACGGTTTAGCACAGTTTTACTGTATTTGCATTGAATGAATTAGGGCGTTTATCTCTCATTTTCTTTAATGAGCTTCTGGTAACTAAACGGTATTCTGAATGGCAGCATTTTAATCTTAAACTCTTTACGATTCAACAAAGTGTATTTTCATGTGGGGTGCATTATGTTTGGGCCTTAAATGACATTTATACCCCCTTAAGTTAATATAAATATTTAGCACTATATAATTTAGCTCTGCTAAACTTGATTATAGATGGGAGTCTAATAACGTATGTGGTGTGTGTTTGGCGTGTGCATGTGTTTTGAGTGTGTGTCCTCCCATTTTTTTATGCATTAAATAAGACTTTTATTATGGAAAATACCTGCAAAAAGAGTCTATGCAATGGCTTATGCAGTAAACACAAATGATATATAAGAGCAATATATATATGCAAGATAGACTTTTGCATTTGTGTTATTGTAAATAAAAGATGCTGGTGAATTTTCATGCCTGTACTTGATTTCTGATGAATCTATAAAGTGTCAGGTACAGTTTCAGCATTTACACATGAACTAGTATAGAGGTTTAAGCTGCCCAATATTGTTGTGTTGTGGCAGTTTAAAATTCCATTGCTGAATAAGCTTTTATATTTAAAGATGATTTTATTCTCTTGCAAGAGGGTCAGACAGTCATACAGAAACACAGTGATGGAATTTTAAAATAGGGTAAATGCAGCAAGGCATCCAAGATACAAAAATGGATATCCTAGTAGAGGACTGGAATATAATTTGTTTGAATGCACAAACAAAAACATTAAACTCCCGTTTAAGATTGCTACTATATCATTGGATAATGATAACTTATATTACTCCTGTAAGATTAAATAAATTCAACCCTAATATCCCTGATCTTTGTTTTAAATGCAATAAGATACAAGGTACATTTTTTTATTATGTGTGGGAGTGTAAGGAAGTACAAAAATTTTGGGTGGAGGTGATCCAATATATTTCACAATTTATATCCATTCCAATTTCTTTGTGTCCTGGATTATGTATATTGAATTTGTATGAGGACAGTTGTGCTTTGTCTACTAAAGAAAGAAAATTGATTGATTTGTGTTTAATACAAGGCGTTGTATTGCTTTATGTTGGACAAATGTTAATCGCCCCTCTATTGGACTTTGGTTGAGAAACCTAATATCATGTTTGGCTCTTGAAAAGCTCAAATATATAATAAGGAAAAAATTCTCTGAGTTTTGTGATATCTGGGAGGTGTTTTTGAGCTTTGTGAAAAATGGAGATATTGAAGAAGCTTTGGAAGTCTGAAGTTGTGGAATGTGAATTGGTGCTCGATTCGAATTTTTTTTTTATTAATTAATTTATTTTAATATTACTTTTATTTTTTATATTTTTTAATAAGGATTATTATTTAATTTTTTTCCTAAGCTAGTTTTGGGTATTGGGGTTTGGATTTTTGTAAAACCTTGAAAAAAAAAACTCAATAAAGACATGTTATACAAAAATAGGGTATATGCAGAAGTATGCAGAAGGACTTTTTATTAACCTGGGTGAAACGCTTCCGGTGAACTGTATTCCATTACAAAATCGGCATTTTTAAGGTCTGTTTATTTTAAAAATCAATGATCTTCACTGCCTGATTGATTTACAATATGAAGTAGGTCTGAGAATGCATTAAATTCTGCCCCATGTCTTTAAAATATGAACATTTATTTTACTCCAGTACTTTCAATGGAGTTTCTGCGCTAGCCTGCTGATCCTGACGGGGCGTTTGTGTAATTCATCTTGTTTTACACTTAAAGAAATAAATGAATGCTGAAGTCTATTTAACTGATTATATTTTAATTACATTACAACACTAATGCTGTGAAAAGAATCCAATAAAATTGAAAAAAGTCACACTAACCGTTCACCCGAAGTTTATCAGTATGGGAAGAAACACTAGCTGTGCATATACCCCACTGCCACAACATCTGTCATGTGCAACAGACGGTTAATGAATGGACTGTTTGTAGGCAAAATATAATCGTGTTGGGGTTTTTTTTTTACAGAAAAATTTTTGAGAAAATCTTTAGCGAGAGGATCATGCTGGTACTTCTGTACTTAAAGTATTGTTTTTTTATGCAAGTTAGTAAAAATGTCACAACTTATTTTGTGGAACTGCCTGAAACATGAAAGATGAGATTAGCATCCTTTTTTAAATAGTCAGATAGGTAAGTGAATACAAAGTTACTTATTCATTAATAATTATGAGAAAAGTGTTCAAATGTATGGTAAAACAAGCCAAAAATTATCCAAACCCCTGGCAAATTCTGACTCAAAAGTTTGTTCAAATGTAAATAAAAGCTGAGGAATATATTTGTCCCACAATGATGCACTTGTACATCATCGTCTTATTATCTTTGGGAGAAGCCTGTGTCATTTTCCGGTCAAAAGAAAACTTACTGGTTGAATAAAAGTGACTTTAAAGGTGCAGTATGTAAGTTTGACACCGAGTGGTTGAACTAGGATTTGCACTCCTGGTTCAAAACACACGCAAGCGCAGGTTGCCAGATTGACAACACCAACAGCAGTGTGCCTGACTGGCAAGCCTAAAGGCTGATTTAAGGCTGGTTTAAACAGTGTTCAAAATAAAAGCAACAGCACGCGATAAAATAAAGATTTTCCATATTAAAAGGAATTAAAATATTAAAAGTTTTTGTTCTAACAAACACCTGAAATTGATATATTAGAAACGGCTTCTATTTTTTTGCAGCTGAACAACAGAAAACTGACCATGATCCCCTCAGGTACAACTCATGTGCTTTATTCAGTGTTAAATGCTAATAATGTGAGTTTGAATGCCATTTTACATGACATTTATTGCCATACTACTGAAAGCAGCGGCAGATAGTTCACCACAGATCTTGAAAATAAAACAAACCATTTGAAATGGATCTTTAGAACTGTTAAGTCAGTGCAAGCCAACAAATATCAATCTATCAGCATGTACATTTAATAATGTTAAAAAGATTTAATATGTATTAATTAGATTGTAAATCTAACCATTTTGTTGGAGTGCAGTGAGTGCACTATTCTGTGCATTTGAATGGCTTTATTTTAATTTGTCCGGTGCAAACAGCCAAATTGCTTATCAGTGCAAATCTCATCACGTAGCGTGTTGTTAGGACACAAGGTTGCAATGTAACCTGCTCACCTAATGTTTACGTTTGTAATATTTATATTATTTGCTTACCACCTCATGTGGAACTCTGAATCTGCGTCTCATTTCGAGGGCTGTTACTGTCTACCGGAGGTCACGGACGCATACTTTGAGAGCTTTCATAACCGAATGAACCACATACACTGTTATCCACCAAGGCAACCTGGGGTGCTGAAATATAACCGGCTAAACTGGCATTGAGCGGGTTAAATGACCAAAACAAAGACAGATAAAGCAGAATAACTTACTTTAGCATTGTTTTTCAGATAAACAATAATGTTCACTCACCATGTTTCTTCAATATCTGCACACATATTATGGCATTTTTATGCTTTAGAAGAGTCAAACACTTACATACAGCACTTGTAAATTAGAACTTGCTACTGCTAGGAATAATTTTAGGCTTGACTGCATGTATGAAAATTATAGTGGTGTATTAAAATAATTATTGTGTAAAGTATTATTGTGGTGTATTAAAATAAATTCAGAAAAGACACATCTTCAACCACCCTGATGAAGAAAAAAAAAAAGATTTTTTTTTTTGGTGTGCTATTTATTACCATAAAACTGTATTTTATTTTGCAAGGTTTTAAAAGAGCATGTGTCTAGCAGAGTAGATAGAAGGTGTGCAGTCTGCAAACACAAGAATAGCATTAATCCGTGGAGTCTCCAGGGAGCTCTTAGATAAACAGCATTGTGGGAACGCACAGGAGAGGCATGCTGGGATACCCCGCTGCTTTGTGTTTGGGCTGATCCACAGTTTCTGTCTCCTCTGTTCTGATGCTCTTGAGTAAGGAAAGCTAAAACAGCAGCAGTACACTATGATTTAAACTCTCCCGCTTTGTCTACTGATAAGTATTAAAGTCATTTTGTAGCTTGTTGAGGCTTGTGGTGCTTAAGTTTAATATTTGAGAGTCGGATGTAAACTTTTCTAGAGGAGTGCTGTTTTCAGTATAGGCCTTCAGGACAGTAGCTGGTTTTTCATCACCCTGTGTTAAAGGGATTTAAATTTACTTACTATTTACTCCTCCTCCTTAAGTTTCTTTATTCTGCTGAACACAAAGGAAGATGTTTTGAAGAAAGTGGAAAACTTGCATTGACTTCCATAGTAAAAAAAAAATACTATGGAAGTCAATGGTTACAGGTTTTCAGCTTTCTTCAAAACGTCTTCTTTTGTGTTCAACCCACAAAGGTTTGGAAAAAGTGAAGAGTGAGTAAATGATGACAGAATTTAAAATTTTATTTGGTAAACTGCATTTAATGCACTTTTTGAAGGATCACATGGGAAACAAGCGGTAGAAATGTAAAATATCCAACAAAAATACTTTAATTTGTGAAAACATCTACATGTTTATGCTTGTTTGAGATGGTTTTGGACTTGTGCGATGAATATTTAATGTGAATAATGGGAAATGAAAGCACATTTGCAGAATAAATTCTAATGAAGTGAAAATTACACCCACATGCATTTTGTTTGCCTTGTTTACAATTGGTTACTAGGTTACCAATACTACAGTCGGCCACTCTAACAACTTGATGGAAATGCACCGAATTCACATCTAATTTTTCCTTTTTATGCAAACATTGAAAAGATTTGCTTCACATAAGTATGGCAAACCCTGCTAATAATGTCTTTTGCATGAGTGTTATTATGCCCTGTAGTCCTACATGCTTCATTTTGGTTCTCACAAAAACAAGTGATTATGTTGTAAAATAATGTTTGCTACAAACTGTATTGCACCAAACCGCATCACATCCCAAAAAAAACCTAACATTTTCAAGTTAAACTATTCACCATTTTTCATGTACAGTAATATCGCACTATTATAGGAAACCCCATAGCTGCCACACTTTCATATTCAATTCAATTCATGTTAATTTATATAGCGCCTTTGCAATGTAGTAAAGTCCAGATTTCAGAGTTGAAGTTCAGTTTAGTTGAGTGTGGCTTAAATTTCACTGCTGAAAGTTCAAACACTGAAGAGCAAATCCATCGATGCACAGCTCCATATGCATCATCAGTACAGTAGTAAATATTCAAAACATAAAAAAAAAGGTTTCCTAAAAAAAATGAGGGTTGTTCAATGGTTTTAGGATGAAAGCTTGAAGAAAGTTTGTGATCCACTTTAAGTGTTGATAACTACAGTACTGTATATATTAAATTTGATCTTATAATATAACTGTATAGGCACATTAAGGCCCAATCCCAATTCTACCCCTTAGCCCTTTCCGTCCCGAGATGCACAAATGAGTATTTTTTTGTCATTATTGCAAACTTTTACAATAATCAAGCTTATGGTTTAATACATTTATAACTGGGTATGTGTTTTACTGTCATGCTTAAAAAAAACAAAACGCTAAAATAAAATAAAACAGCTAAATTTGGCTATCTATAATCCATAATAACAACTCCTGTATAGCAGTCCCACAACATTCTGTCACTCGATGACAGTCAAAGTCAGAAAAGTCTAGTGGCTGGGAATGAGCTTTTTACAGTGTCTGATATAATGTTAATGTTGTTTTTGGTGTGTTTACATAGATGAATATGGCCACAGTGTAAATGCACAGTACAGTTATGAGCTTATTGCCACATTATATCATTATATGATAACATGATATCGCTGCCTTCAGTGACTTCCTGAAGATAAATAGGAGCAATTGCAATAACTACAGCAGTGGCCATCGTTAATCTCATATGAACAGTAGTAAAATATCACGATGACATGACGTGTGTAGGTGTTGTAGCGGTGTCTAATTTCTATATTTTGAAGCCCTTCCCCTTCACACTCTGTTTCAAGGGACAAGGGGAAGGGGTAGGGGTACAGAAATAGAATTGGGATGGGGCCTAAACCACAAGGTTCCAAAGCAGATGTTAGAGGCAAGAACCCAAGGAAGACTTCCAAGAGGTAGGCCTTGAATAAAATGGATAGACTCAGTTAACCCAGCATTCCAAAAGCAAGGAGTTGACCCAAACTGCGCCATGAACAGTGGCTGCAGAAAGGAAAAGGTGGCAGAAACTTTGTTCAGCCACGACACCGCGAGGTAGAAGAGGCTGAGAATAATTCCATTTTCAATTCATTCATTCATTTTCTTTTCAGCTTAGTCCCTTTATTAATCTAAGGTCGTCACAGCGGAATAAACCATCAACTTATCCAGCATGTTTTACGCAGCAGATTCCTTTCCAGCTGCAACCCATCACTGGGAAATTTTCAATTCATGTTTATTTCTATAGTGCTTTTACAATGTACAGTAGATTGTGTCAAAGCAGCTTCACACAGATGAAGTTCTAATAAATAAATACAAAATAAGAAGAATGTCTTCATATGAACGTAGAAAATAAAACATCTCAATACAATTATTAGAAAAAGTGTCAATTTAGTCAAACTGAAAGTTTTGAGGTATAAACCCAATTCTGGAATTTTCAGTGGATAAAAATGTCACTTTAAGGAAAATTGATTGAAAGTTGAACTCAAGAATTACAAGAAATGTCAGAAATCTAAGTTTACATCTCATATCTTTTTTCATAATTGCAACTTTATTCTATCTCAACGGGAACATCAATCAACAGACAAAAAAAAAAGACTTGCGGTTTGTTCACATATTTTTTTGTTTTTCTTTTGAATTGTTATCTAATAACTGAAACAAACAGAAGTTTTATAGATGTATTTACCTAAACTATGAACACTGCTCAACTAATCAGAAAAAAAAATGAGAACAAAATCATTGACAGCCAATCATAATCCGTCTAACTTTACATTTTGACAGAATGCAAGTGCAGCGGGAGATTAAAATAAATTGGAATTTGTTTTCGGTGTAGATGAATGATGAGTTACAGTTTTGGCTCTTGTTGTGTACAGACCTTAACTGTTATATAATGAGTATTATGTTGTTCCAACAGATGCAGGATTGTTTCAGGGGTGTTTAAAAAAATGAAATTCCCAAATCTCTGCGAGTTTAAACTTCAACAGTGATTTAGCACCAGTCTGCTGCTCCCGAAGCTAATTAGCATAGTCCTCTCTGGGTGAACGATGGATTTCTTCTGCTTTAGCTAATGGTCTTTTAATGTGTCCATTGTCAGACAAAAGTCAATATAAATTAGACTTTATTATTCCCCTAATAAATATGCTCTGATCGTCTTGCGGTGTGCTTCCTGTTTGGAGTGTTGGGATTGTGGGCCGTCTGTTGACTGATGTTCCCGTTGAGATGAACGTGGGAACATCAGGAATCATGATACAAAGCGGCTAATCGTTTTTTAACAGCTTGCTTTGTTTATAACTGCAGGGATGGGAGACGTAAACTATTTGCAACATATCTGAAGGAATAATTCTTAGGTAAAAACTACTGCGTTTTATTATTCATGTTTTAATGGTCTCTACAGTGCTGAAATCCCCCCAAAGACGTATGTTTTAGAACTTGAAACTGCTTAAAAGCACAAATTAATTAGCCATTTAATTCCAGAGTTCATTAGCAGAGCAGATGGGAGGAATTCTGTAGGGTATATATAGACAAATGATCCATTCATAGATTACCAGGCTGTTTCGGTCTATAGAAATCCTGCACTTGATGCAAACTTTGTTTTCAGTGAGTCAGTAAGACGTTTTTGCTGTGTAAAACTCACAATATCACTCTGTTTAGTCTGTTTATTCTTCAGCAGGATGCATTTTGATTGGCTGTCAGTGTTAAAAAAAACATTCTTCTGACAAATTCAATGTATTTCTTGATATCTGTTTTGTTTTGTGAAGTCATAGAAAAGCTACTGTATAATAGATTAATTTTTCTTTTGCTATTGGAGCCAATGGAAATGCTAAAATGTAATTATGACTGAATTATTTCATCTTCATTTAGGGGTGAAGCAAAGTATAAAGTACGCAAGCATATGTATACTGTTAGCCAAAAACATTAACAAAGGAAACAGTTACAGCTTACAGTAAGAGTAAAAAAAGCAGCTAAGAAAGTGTCTGATGTTTGCAAAAGCTCTTCAGATTGACAAGTTATGTCACGTTTACTTATACAGCACTTCAAGTTTTTATTTTTAATGTAATGTGAATTTATATAGCGCATTTATTGTGTATGGCCATACACCCTAAGCACTTCACAATCATGAGGGGGGTCTCTCCACACCACCACCAGTGTGCAGCATCCACTTGAATGATGCGACGGCAGCCACAGAACAACAGCACCAATCAATTCAATTCAATCAATTCAATTCAATTCAATTCAATCAAGCCTTTATTTGTCACATATACGTCCATGTATTCACATACACTGACATATAGTGAAATTGGACCCCCCCGACCATACACAGACATTACATTTCAGGGAAAGACAGGTCAACGGGAGGTAGCATTTAGAAAAAAAGGAAGCAAGATACATAAGATAGGCAAAAAAAAACTCCCTCTCACCCTGCTCTTAAATTAGGGCAGAGTGTGACCAGGGAATTAAAAAAGCCTTGGCAATCAAGCACATACATAGACAAGACAAAACATTGGAACAGGGGATGTGGATATAGTCCGGTAAGGGCGGGCAGCCATCCGTCCTGCAGCTGTAAGAAGCGCTGGTCACAGACCCGCCTACCCCCTCCAGTGGGTGAAAGCACAGTGCGCTCACCACACACCAGCTAAAGGTGGAGTGGAGAGACAACAGCGGAGCCAATTCAGTGGATGGGGATGACCATAACGGGTGGCCATGATGGGTAAGAGCCGATGGATTGGTATATCCTAAACACTTTATACAATTTAATGAAAGAAGAATAGTAACTTAATGCCTTTCAGAGTTTCCCGCCAGAAAAAGTGACATCAGTTTGACAAGTCACATGCTTTTTCTTTCAGTGCTTTAAAGATTGCTACGCCTTTTAATAAGTGAAGTTTATTTATAAATTAATTTCAAGAGGAGCACGTGATTATGATTAATAGCAGCTGGTCCTCATTAGCTAATGCATGATCCACCAATCAGACGATTCCTAAATCACTATAAATAACCAGAGCATCTTACCTTAGCCGTCTCCGTCTTGAAGAATCCCCCCTTCCACCCCTACTCCTCCCCTTTCCTTGTCAGGGCAGCGCGGAGGCCCAATGGTTAGCATCATTGCCTCACAGCAAGAATGTCACCGACTCAGACCTTACCTGGCCAAGTCGGCATTTCTGTGTGGAGTTTCCATGTTCTCCCCATGTTTGCGTGGGTTTTCTCCGGGCTCTCCGGTTTCCTCCCACAGACCAAAAACATGTAACATAAGTAAATTGACAAAACGAAATCAACATCATAGACAAGTGTTGAATTCAGCATACACTCTCCATAGCTATTTCATAATCTACATTTACCGTTATCAAGCAGGGAATTTCTCGAGACCTACCTGAGCTCAGACTCCCCTCTCGCCCTGCAATGGGAGGGAGCCCCGGGCTCAAGGATCTCATGAGCTCAGGGCTCTCTCCCGGGACAGCATGCCAAACATGCTTTATAATCAATCATCAGCTAAGGGTGAACTCTTAAAACAATGTAACAGAGTTGACCAGAACAGAGACAGACAAAATCTTTTTAAATAACTGAAATTACAAACAATACAGAAAATAGGTGTGTCATGCAAATATTTACCTTAGTAGAGTAAACACACACAAAAAAAAGATGCAAAATGTATCAACAATTCTAGAATCGCCCGTGTACTCATCCATAGACCGATGGCAGTGTGAGGATTTTTACCAGCCAATGCCAGAACTCCTGAAACTAAGCCCAAACAAACATTATTTTGAAACCCAGGCTCATTGGAAATGTGTGTGTCATTGTTTTTACAAATCCACTAGAGGGTGGAGTGTACATTTTTGACAAACTCAAATATGTCACTGGGCCACATTTTCTCATACAAGCCATTTTACGGGAATTCACCACAGGTCGATGTGTACATTTCTGCCAATCTCAACGTCCTTCTTGCACGCATTCATGAGAAAAGTCGGACGGTTTGTAGTGAATAATTTATAAGCTTGATAACAACTGACCCATACACCTTCACCCTTAAACCTAACCAATAGTGTTTTCAAAATCAAACTAGGAGAGAAAAGCTATCGTGGGTGCATGCTTCTACCATGATCTCACACTATTTATTTGGGTTTCCTTTTATCTGGTTTCTGGAACTGTCCTTATCCAGACTCGAACCCCTGTCTGCTCTGCTTCTCGAGTCTGGTGCTGTTGGTGGTGAGCTACCAAGCAAACTAGTCACACCAGAAAAGCTGTCCATACAGAGGTAAGCATTTAGCAGTATTGCCCGGTGATATTTTTATTTATTTACACACAAAATGCAGGCATATATACCCAGCAAGCGCATATTTCTCGGTTATCAAAAATGTAGCCCTGGGCACATTTTCCCAGTGAGCCTGTGTTGCAGTTATGTTTTGTTAGAAATGATAACATGCCAGTTTGTTCTTCAATGTTGCTTAAGTACTGTATGTCAGGCTTTCATTTGAACACGCTTGATCACTTCCACTTCCTTGGAAAATTAAAGTATCCACCAACAGGTTGCATTTCAGTTAAGAAGCCTATGCAAGCAGTATTAAAAATTGGTCACAATATGCTGGAACAAAGCCCTTGAGATTGCAGTTAACAAACTAAACTCAGCACTACAGAGCTTCAGACATGACACAAACTCAGCAATACTGATGCGGTCTTTGCTTATTTTGCATTTAAGTTATTGTAGATCTGTGATGCACGGAGACAATAGAGCTGGACTCGCTGCAGATTATTCAAACTGCTGACGAAATGTTTCAGGCAGATATTCAGTCTAGCCCTGCAGGCAAGCTGCCAACCCTTTCCCATAAAGATCAGCTAATGAAAAAGTGGTTAAGATGGTTCCTATAGACATATTCTAAAACAATAAAACCTGCAGCTTCTCTCTGAGCTTCAATTAAACATTTCATAGTCTGTCCCAACAGAACATCCGCGCGATCCTGCAGTGTAATACAGTGGGTGTGTGTGAGATTTCTGATGGTGTGAAGGTCAGCAGCGGTTTAATAGGGCATAATTTCTCTTGGTAAGTGAATTATCAGTGCTGTGCCATAAATCACTGTAATAAATCAGCCAAGGTCCCTGGAGATTTATTTCTCTAATGCATTTTTACACTGGGTGACTTCTAACCTTTATAAGGCCTGGTATGTGTATGATAACTTTATAATGTAGCCTTTTAGATACATGTTTTATAGACCTCCAAGATTGTAGGTACAGTAATAATGCGCAAAACAGTCTTCCTACAAAAAATGTCATACAAAAACAATGTCACTAAATGAATATTATAAAACTATTGTCAATTTAAATGTTTAGATTATGCTTTTTAAACTGCTTTAAAGGTGCAGGTGACACCCAGTGGTTAAACTAGGTATTGCACTCCTGGATCAAAATAAATGCAAACGTGGGATGCCAAATTGAGTACAGGAGCGAGTGATTTAAACTGTGTTCTAAATAAAAGCAACGACACGCGATAGAGGAAATATTTTCCATATTAAAAGGAGTTTTGGTTCTAACCACCTCGAATTGATATATTAGAAACAGCTTCTATTTCTCACAGCTAAACATGTGAAACCTATGACAGTAAATCTCGTGTGCTTTATTCAGTGCTAAATGCTAACAATGTGAGTTTGAATAAATTCTAAACCTTACCGTTTCGTGAGTGAGTGCTTATTCTGTGCTTCTGAATGGCTGTATTTGCATTTCTGTCGTGTTTCGTCTGGAGCAAACAGCCAAACTGCTCTTTACTACGTATCTCGTCAGTGTATTGTTAGGACACGCAGTTACAATGTAACCTGCTCACCTATTGTTTTCGTTTGTAATATTTATATCATTTGCTAATTAATAACCTTATGTGGAACTGAATCAGTCTCATTTTAACGTCTGATAATGTCCATTTCAGTCACAGGCGCATGCTTTCATAGCCTTTTTGAATGAATAAATGAAACACGCTGTTCTCCAACGAGGCAACCCGGAGTGCTGAAATGTAATTGGCTAAACTGGCATTGTGCAGGTTAACTTTACCTAAACAAAGACAGCGTTCAGGCACAGAAAAAACATTTTCAAAGCAGAATATCTGACTTCAGCATTGTTTTTCAGTTAAACAAGTATGTTCATCTGGGATGTTTCTTAAATATCTGCAAACATATTATGGTATTTGTATGCTTTAGAGGAGACAAAAACTTACATACAGCACCTTTAAATGTAATGTGCATAAAAAAACATTAATAAAGATCTTAAAAGGAACAAAATACAAAGTTGCTCCAAAAATTATTAGCAAGAGTTATTAGCTGGGTCTCCATCACCCTGTGTTAATGCATATTTCATTTCAGAGTTTTTTTCTTTTTTTCTTTTATTTTGAAGTTATGTGAACAAAAAGTATGATTAGCATTTAGCAGGGAGCACAAAAAACATGCAATAAACAAAATACAGGAATACAGGAGGTTGTTAAATAATAATATTAATAATAATGTCAACAACAACACTGAAAATAAAAAAGGATAAACTAAAGAATAAATGACAGATATACTAAAACAAAAAACATAAATAAAAAATTCTACACCAAGAAAGAGCAATAAACTATACATGTAGGTTAAGTTAGGATCTCTTCCTTCCTTCCTTCCTTCCTTCCTTCCTTCCTTCCTTCCTTCCTTCCTTCCTTCGTTCCTTCCTTCCTTCCTTCCTTCCTTCCTTCCTTTCACTCATTTTGTCAAGGATATACACAACTATACATGTAGGTTAAGTTAGGATCATTTCCTTCCTTCCTTCCTTCCTTTCTTTCTTTCTTTCTTTCTTTCTTTCTTTCTTTCTTTCTTTCTTTCTTTCACTCATTTTGTCAAGGATATACACAATAAAGTTTTAAAAACAAAACATATTTCCATTGTGGTCCCTGATGTAAAGAACAGAAACGTATTTTGACGTATCGCATGAAAGAAGGATGGAAATGGCAAATTTCTAATAAAAATCTCTTAATTTTTTGCTAGAGTAAAGCCGCGGTCACACTGGGCTTTTCTCCCCATAGACTTCCATTCATACGCACGCGAATGCGTCAGACCGGAAACGCAGGGTCATGCATCGGAGTTTCGCAGGTTGCTGCGGTGCAAAGTTCAAGCTTGGTGAACTCTGACCTGCGAAATCGCATCACTTGACTGCGTGAGACCAATCAAGGATCAAAACATGATCTCTCTGAACAGAAATTTAAAACATGGAGCAATTGCTCGCTTTTTTTAATGTCTATTCATCTTGTTTAATTCCACCCCTTTTCGCAGCGCCGTACGACAGAATTTCGCAAGCTCAAACTTTTAAGGCCACACCCTCTTCTGGAAAGGAGGCCGGGAGAAGTAGCTGATTTGCATTTAAAGAAATGCTCAAAACTAACATTTTTTTAGGTATTTCAAGACGTACTTCAGCCTGATTTCCTGAGGAATCATAACTAATTTACTTTTTGTCAGTTTAAGGGCTAATTCGCACTAATTTATACCACTTCAGTTGTATGAAAATGTAAAATTTTTAAAAAAAGGCATGGCACCAAAACCCTAAATCCAACTGTCATTGGGGGATTAGCAAAAATGACTGAATTATACAAATTGGCGTGAGATAGAGTTGGATATTTTGGTCTTTCTTTGGTCTTTCTGAAGACTTACATTATTAACTGGAGATTAACTAATCCTACAATCAAGTTTGGAAATTTGTTATTTCTGTCTGACAATAAGACAATGAATGTGATTCCATTTCTAAAGATCTCTAAAAGAACTGCTTAAAGTTAAATTTCAGGAGAGTGACCGATTAAAAACGGTTTATCCTGTTGTGTTTTGGGGTTGATCAGATATCTAAACCCTCCACACGTCTCTATACAACCAGGATGACAACAGAAAATGAATACCGCTGGCTCAAACAGCTGAAGGCTATATAATCAGGGAGCTCAAGGATTTTTGTTACCACTGTGATCTCTGCTGTTGTTTTGTTGTGTAATATTTCAGCAGCTTCCACACAACTGTCACAAACGATGCTGAGAAATTCATTTCACACTCAGGATTTGTGATGTGAGCTGATGTTGTGGGCATTTCTGTGACTTTTTTCTCTCTCTAACTTGATTTAAAGAAATATTGTATTCATTTTTTACTTTTTAAAAATACCATACTCTTTTAACAAATTAACATGTTACACTCACCGGCCACTTTATTAGGTACCTGTCCAACTGCTCATTAATGCAAATGTCTAATTAGCCAATCACATGGCAGCAACTCAATGCATTTAGGCATGTAGACATATTCAGGATGATCTGCTGCAGTTCAAACCGAGCATCAGAATGGGGAAGAAAGGTAATTTAAGTGACTTTGAACGTGGCACGGAGTATTTCAGAAACTGCTGATCTACTGGGATTTTCATGCACAACCATTTCTGGGGTTTACAGAGAATGGTCTGAAATAGAGAAAATATCCAGTGAGCGGCAGTTTTGTGGGCACAAATGCCTTGTTGATGCCAGAGGTCAGAGGAGAATGGCCAGACTGGTTCGAGCTGATAGAAAGACAACAGTAACTCAAATAACCACTCGTTACAACTGAGATATGCAGAAGAGCATCTTTGAACACAACATGTCCAACCTTGAGGCAAATAGGCTACAGCAGCAGAAGACCACATCGGGTGCAACTCCTGTCAGCTAAGAACAGGAAACTGAGGCTACAATTCACACAGGCTCACCAAAATTGAACAATAAAAGATTGGAAAAACGTTGCCTGGTCTGATGAGTCTCGATTTCTGCTGTGACATTCGGATGGGTCAGAATTTTATGTCAACAACATGAAAGCATGAATCTTTGCTGCCTTGTATAAACGGTTCAGGCTAGTGGTGGTGGTGTAATTGTGTAGGGGATATTTTCTTGACACACTTTGGGCCCATTTGTACCAATTGAGCATCGTGCCAATGCCGCAGCCTACCTGAGTATTGTTGCTGACCATGTCCATCCCTTTATGACCAAAGTGTACTCATCTTCTGATAGCTACTTCCAGCAGTATAGCACACCCTGTCATAAAGTGTAAATAACCTCAGACTGGTTTCTTGAACATAACAATGAGTTCACTGTACTCAAATGGCCTCCACAGTTTCCAGATTTCAATCCACTAGAGCACCTTTGGGATGGGGTGGAACGGGAGATTTGCATCATGGATGTGGAGCTGACAAATCTGCAGCAACTGCGTAATACTTTCATGTTAATATGGATCAAAATCTTTGAGGAATTTCCAGTACCTTGTTGAATCTATGCCACGAAGGATTAAGGCAGTTCTGAAGGCAAAAGTGAGGCCAACGCGGTACTAGTAAGGTGTACCTAATAAAGTGGCCGGTGAGTGTATTTGGGTAGTTGGAAATTTTCAGAAATTTATTTGATTATTTTATGAAATCATATAATGTGTGTTATAAATAATCAAAACGATAAACTAATTCTGGCATTGTGAATATAAATATATATTATGACATGAAATAAGAAATAGAATCTTTTTTACATTGACCATGTGACTTTCTTGGATCCAGTGATACACAAGATCACAATTATGTTGGTACTGCTAATATAATATATGCATATATATATATATATATATAACATTTAAATCTTGAATCTTTGACACGTGGTAGTAAAAAAAAAATTCAAACTCTTTTAAATAATTTATTATGCTTGTGCAAGGCTATATAATTCAAAAATAGTGTGAATCTTTAAAATATTGATAATTATCATTCCAATTATGCTATATTTGCCATATTTTAACATGTAATAACATAATTACTCCAGTCTTTAGCAGCACAATTTAAATAGAAATCTTTTGTAACATTAGAAATGTTTTTATTGTCACTTGTGATCTGTTTTGTGCATTCTTGCTTAATAAAATATGCACTTTGTTTAAAACAAAAAGCTGACCCCAAAAATTATAATGCACATGCTCACTTAGAACAGTTATATGTACTATAACCATGCTTGAAATGTCATGCCAGCCACCTATTTTTCTGCTAAAATGACTTATTAGCAGTCTGAGCTTTGGTCCAGCCTCATGAATATTAATATTACCACCCGACATGCAAACAGAGTAATGTTTGTTCTTGCCCGATGAATAATTTACTTGCTCTTAAAGTGGTCACAGGTGTGAGCGAATGTTCTTAAATGTAAAAACTTTTTTTCAATCAGGATTTAAACCCGAGGGTCAGCCTGTACATGGCTCTCCTGAGCTGATATCTTTTGTGTAAAAGCATAAAACCCTGTTATATAACCTCACGCTGATACAATCTCAGCAGCTGCTCTATAAAAGCAGCCCACCTCGGAACATGATGTATAATGGCAGGAAAGTATAGAAAGTGAGGTCAAGTATGCTTATTCTCAAACGTAGTTGTTTTGGGTTCACATGAGTTATTTTATACTCTGAAAGAAATTGAATGAGACTGCGTAGTTTGTGTGGGTGAGGTTTCATATTGTTGAAGGAAATGTGGAAGGAGTTTAGCTTTTTGCTCTGTGATACTGCACATGCTCAGTAAACACTAGCGCTGATTTGAATTGGAGTACAATATGCACTGTAAAAAATGCCTGTTAAGTGTTTTCCGTTTATTTATGGTTGTGAATTGCATTATGAGACCTTGAGCTCAGCTCTGTCGACTTTTGATGTTGAAAATTCAACTCTACAGTCGAACAAAGTGACTTTTATTTTGACATTAGTAAATAATATAATATAATGTATAAGAAATAATGTAGAGAAAAATAAGTCTGTAAAATAACAGAAAATGTGCAGTTTATTACAAAGTTTTGTATTGTAATACAATAAATCTTGAAATGATTCACTCAAAAAGACTTCAATCGTTTCATAACTAGATGAATCAGCGTGAATTAACATTTAAATGACTCACTCAAAAAAGACTTTATTTGTTTCATCACTAGATGAATCAGCAGTTTTGAACAACTCTATTGAATAATTGTTAAAATGACTCATTGAAAAAAGACTCGATTGTTTCATTACTAGATAAATCACCATTTTTGAATCAGTGTTTTTGAACAATTCTCTCAAATGAATGTTTAAAATGATTCACTCAAAAGGCACCAATAATTTCAATACTAGATGAATCAGCTTCTGAACGAATATCTTGAATGAATTATTTAACTACAAATATTTTTGAAGTCAAGTTTTGCCACTTCCATTAGTAATAATGCAATTGACACATTCTTAAAGTGCCACGTAATTTCCAAACAATAATATACTTTATTTTATTTGTTTTTATTCTAACATTTATTCCCATCCGCTTGTGGTAATCACACTTCTCATAGTACAGAAAACCTGATTTAAACTTTACACAACGGTCTGGAATAATCTACTATCAAGTAAGTGGGCTATTATATAAAAGTCCTGCACTGTTTATCATTTAGAAATTCACAATCTCAGTTCAAGCTGAGTTCAAGTTCAAACAACTCTGGCCTGCAACAGCAGCTATATTTAAAGCTTTCATATATTTGTTCAAGGTTAAATTACATAGAGCTGTTTACTATTTGAGCATTATATTAAAAAAAACAAGAGAGCATATGAATGCACAAGCTAATGTCAATGAACGCAAGCAAAAGCTCGGCCTTGTTTAGTCACAACTGTAAAATAAACAATGCAAAAATTGCATCATTCATCAAAACGTTGCATTATATAACACATCCAGGACGAGGGAGGAATGTGTTCCCTGGCAGCCTTTACATAAACTCATTTCACATCCTGAAGGGAGAGAAAGATTGCAGAAAGGAGGCTGGGAAAGTGTTCAAAACAGCCAATACTTTCATTCATTTGTCTCAACAGTAGGATCTTTGCTGTGTCATTTGCTTGTGTAAAATAAATGATAAATTCAATGTCAAATAAAATACACCAGAGTAATGTTTGGAAGCAATAAGCAAACTAAGGTTTTCTTTGAGTACTTTTATTTATTATTAATCAAATAAGCCATGCATATGATCAAAGTACAGCTTGCAATTCCACATTCACAGTGCCATATAATGTCTGTGTTTGTGTTTTAAAGCGAGCTATAGCTAATGTTAGCCGAATTAGATTGCCACCAGCAAAGTGAGTTAAATGTCAATTCATTTAATAGCCTTTGGTACATGAACAGTGTTGATCCTGGATGTTTTCATGTAGCTGTAAACCCTCCATTCCACTTCAATCTTGATATCCGCCATATTTGTTTTAACATCTTTAATACAGTGGTGGCCAAAATTTTTAGAAATGATTAGATCTGAAAATATGGACCTTTTTGCCTCCATTTTATTGCTTAATGTTAATGAAACAACAAATATTAGATGAAGTGAGTAGTGCTGCTTTTATACACATTCAATTTTAATATTGCACTGTTAATGATGTTGGTAAATTACACAGTATTTAACTGTGAGATGAACTGTATTTTACTGTAGGACAGATGTTATATGATAGCATCACACAGTTGCTGCAGATTTGTCAGCTGTTCATCCATGATGCGATTCTCCAGTTCCACCACATCCCAAAGGTGCTTTATTGGATTGAGATCTGGTGACTGTGGAAGCCATTTGAGTACAGTAAACTCATTGTCATGGTCAAGAAACCAGTCTGAGATGATTTGCGCTTTATGACATGGTGCGTTTTCCAGCTGGAAGTAGCCATAAGAAGATGGGTACACTGTGGTCATAAAGGGATGGTCATGGTCAGCAACAGTACTTAGGTAGGCTGTGGAGTTGACACAATGCTCAATTGGTACTAATGGGCCCAAAGTGTGCCAAAAAATATCCCCCACACCATTATACCACCACCACCAGTCTGAACCATTGATACAAGGCAGAATGGATCCATGCATTCATGGTGTTGACACCAAATTCTGACTCTACCATCTGAATGTCACAGCAGAAATCAAGACTCATCAGGCCAGGTAACGTTTCTCCAATCTTCTATTGTCCAATTTTGGTGAGCCTGTGCGACAGGAGTGGCACCCTCTGTGGTCTTTTGCTGCTGTAGCCCATCCGCCTCAAGGCTGGACATGTTGTGCGTTCAGAGATGCTCTTCTGAATACCTCGGTTGTAACGAGTGATTATTTGAGTTACTGTTGCCTTTCTATCAGCTCGAACCAGTCTGGCCATTCTCCTCTGGAATCAACAAGACATTTGTGCCCACAGAACTGCCGCTCACTGGATATTTTCTCTTTTTAGGACCATTCTCTGTAAACCCTAGAGATGGTTGTGCATAAAAATCCCAGTAGATCAGCAGTTTCTGAAATACCAGCCTGTCAAGTACCAACAACCATGCCACGTTCAAAGTCACTTAAATCACCTTTCTTTCCCCATTCTGATGCTCGGTTTGAACTGCAGCAGATCGTCTTGACCATGTCTGTATGCCTAAATGCATTGAGTTGCTGCCATGTGATTGGCTGATTAGAAATTTGCATTAACGAGCAGTTGGACATTTTATTGTACCTAATAAAATGGCCGGTGAGTGAATATTTATCTTATTCATATTCAGAAACAAGATAGCTCTCAGTCATCATTAACATGTAGAGTAGAAGACTAAATTATAAGCCCACATGTGTTTTTTTCCCCAAAATATTTCCCAAGTGCTGTTTTATTAGGTTAACTAGGCAAATTAGGTTAATTAGGCATGTAACTGGAGAACAATGGTTTGTTCTGTAGCCAATCTCTTCACTCCACCAATAGCTGGTGTGTGGTGAGTGCACTGGCGCTGTTGTCCTGTGGCTGCCGTCACATCATCCAAATGGATGCTGCACACTGGTGGTGGTGTGGAGAGACCCCCTCTCATGATTGTGAAACACTTTGGGTGTATGGCCATACAAGATTAATGCGCTATATAAATTCACATTACATTACAATCAGAAAAAATATTTCTTAAAGGGATAGTTCACAATTTTTTAATTTTATTTACTCAATTAGATTTGTGTTCGTGTGGGTTTCTTCTGGGTGCTCGTTTCACCCACAGTTCAAAGACACGCAGTATAGTTAAATTTGAATAAACTAAGCTGACCGTTGTGCTTGTATGTGTGTGAATAAGTGTGTATGGGTGTTTCCCAGTACTGAGTTGCAGCTGAAAGGGCATCTGCTGTGTAAAGCATTTGCTGATAAGATGGTGATTCATTCCGCGGTGGCGACCCCTGATGAATAAAGAGACTAAGCCGAAGGAAAATGAATGAATGATTCATGAATCATTTTAAGGGGCTAATAATATTGACCTTAGCAGTTTTTTTGTATTAATATTCTTAATATGTATTTTACTTTCAGCCAAACTAAAATTCAGATGAAATCCATTCTCTAAAGAAAAAAATAGGAAATATATTCAATAAAATATTTTTGCTGCTTATTCAAACATATTTATAATGAGCTGAAACATTACAATTCTTGATGACTTTTTGGGACAACTTGTTTTATGTTGTTAAAGTTAACTTTATTGTTTGCGTTGGGACTACATGATGGATTGTGTGAAATCACTTAGGAAATATTTGAAAAAGACTTCAAATTTGGCCTTCACCTGTATAAAGGAAGGTCACAGGAATCGTGGGATGTCTGTGAGTGAGTGGAGGAGTCCTGATGCACGTTATATTAGAAAAACCTTGAACGGATTTCTATTTATTCTTTATGATCTAATTCCTGCTGTTCGTGCTGCTATTAGAAGAAAAAAGCAGTATGTGAAAGGTGAGCTGCTATTGAGACGAATGGCAGGTTTTATAGACGCAGATACAGACATTGTTTCTGCCGGTGTGGACAGAATGACTTGATCTGTCCTGTCCAGAGAGGAAATGTTTGGAGGAAGAAAGGCTCATTTAGCAGAACAGAGGGAGGCCGTGACATCAGCAGACTGAGACTAAAATATCTGGCAGCTCTGAAAGGCTTGGTGCCTAAATCACACTTTCCACAGTGCTTTTCTAATCCTCCGGCAGAAACACACAGACTCAAGCAGGTCTGCGTTCGAGACGTCAATTTCCTCTTTTATAATACTGATTCATTAAACGCAATACTTCAGCAATACACAGATGATATAATTTTGAAAACGCCTTAATCTTTCATATTAATAATATTAAGAAAAGCAGTTAAGAAATAAGTTATTTAATAAATAAAAATGTTGTCAAAAATAATACAATTAATGTTTTAAAAAATAATAAATGTATAACTTATAAATATATGCCTATGCTATTTTTATTTAAATGCATGTAATATAATATATTTGATATTAATATCTAATATTTAAAGGTGCTGTATGCTTCTCTTCTAAAGCATTAAAATACCATGTTTGCAGATTTTTAAGAAACATGCTAAGTAAACATTCTTGTTTATCTGAAAAACAATGCTGAAGTCAGATATTCTGCTTTGAAAATGGGCGATACATCTTTGTTTTGGTTCGTTTGTTTTGGTTCGTTAATTATTAAAATTTATTAAAATTACATTTCAATGAAAAAAAAATATTTTACTAAAATGATTTCCTAATTATGAAAGCATCTTGATTGCAGCCAGGCCTGATCTGATTGATAAGGACCCAGTAAATCTTTCTCTTGATATGGAGGCCCATAGATTAATTTCTCAGTAATAATATCTAATCGGCTGTTTAGTCAGCATCTCATCCGAAATGAATTTAGAGGCCGTGAAGATGATGATGATCGCTTCATTACCTCAGCACATTGGTCAGTCTATTTCACGGCCGTGATTTTCATTAGCGAAGCAGACACACTTTTTTTCAACAGCAGCAAAGCGCAGCTGAAATCTCAGACTGAGGGTGTAAGCAAAGAGACACAAGCATTAAAAACACTAACCATCTGCCAAATGTACAGTACAGGATGTTACCGTGTTTTATTGTAGATTAGATGCAGTCCAAAAACCTCACTTCATTTGAAAGTTTTAATAATTTTTAGTGTCTTCGACATTTTATATTTTCCCTCTATTTACTCTTTATAACTCTCTATATACTTGTATTAGTATATAACTCTCTATACTTGTATTAGTTTCATCTTATGGTTTTATGTTAGTTTTAGTTTATTCATATGAATGTTATAAATGATGGGTAAATCAAGTTAAGCAAACTGAAAATTATACACAAATATCATTAATAAATAATTAAAACTATTTAGTGCTAAATGTTTTTTACTTTCATTTTATTTTGAATGATATTTGATACAGTACTGGCCTAGCTTTGCTGGCCTAAGACTTTTGCACAATACATAATCAATCAGCCTTTTTTATATAATTACAAAAAAACAACAACAGCACAACATTTTCTCTTCAAGCAAATGTATGTTTAATGTGTCTTCACAGCTTGAACTGTTTTGTTCTTATTGTCCTGACATTTTCTGAAACAATGTGCTTTTTCTTTAAGTTGAAAGTGTCATATCTCTTTCTGTGATCTTATTCAGCCTTTATAATATTCAGCTCTGGACGCTGTGGAAGCCATTTTATGACTGTCTGAGTTTCATCATCTGTTTTCTTTGTCCAAATAGGATTTTACAGCAATTAGCGGGTCATTATCATGCTGAAAAGAATAACTATTACCCCTGACGTATTGGATTAAAACTGTATTTGTACTTTTCATCATTCACAATTCCATCAATTCAGACAATATTGCTAACAACACTGGAAGAAATGCAGCTCAAACCAGGACAAACAGCCTCTTTCCAACATTGTCTTTCCCATGTCTTAAGCAATTAAACCCAAAATAAATTAACCTAACTCCTATCCTAACAAACCATACATCAACTGTAAGATAATTTATTCACCCTGTATAGATCTCAGTAAAAAAAAAAGAAAAGAAAAAGACAAAAAATGTATATCCATTATACCATAAGTAAAAAAACAGATTTAATGTTGGCCTAAAACTTTTAAACAGTACTGTTTTTGAGTTAAAGTTTAGTTTATTTTAGTTTCTAGTTTTATATAAACTAAATCAAAATTAGACGTTTATTCATTTTCCTTTGGCTTAGTCCCTGATTTATCAGAGGTTGCCGGAATGAACGCTATATTTTATTTATTTTATTGCATTATCTCTGCTATTTTTAGTAAAGAAAATAAGAAATGTTTCTTTAAAACTACCTTTTAAATGTTTTAACAAATCTTTACTTTATTAACAAAGTAATTAAAAAAAAATATTTTGGGTTTTAGATGGTTTTAGATTTTTATTACATTAACCCTTACTTTAGTCTAATAACCCTGGCTTTAAACTCCTAAAACAAACATTACAACATGTCACACTTTAAAACAAGGTTTCATCAGATAATGATAGATAATGTATTTACTTACACAAATTAAGAATGAGCAGTTTGTGCAGCATTTATTAATCATTGTTCAATATTTTGGCTACTAATGCATTATTAAAATCCAAAGTTGTGTTTGTTAACATTAGTTAATGCACTGTGAGGTAACAAGAACAATGAATGAATGTAATTTTCATTACTAACATTAACAAAGATGAATAAACACTGTAATAAATTAATTGTTCATCGTTTTTTTCATGTTAATAAATACAATAATGAAACCTTATTGTAAAGTGTTATCAAAAACGCTTTAACCAAATATGAATTAAAATGAACAGTACAATAGTTCTCGAATATCAGGTTAAGCTTTGAAATCTAAAACAAACAAAAGTTTTCTTCATTACCTCTTCGCCCGCTTAAATCCCTCCCCCAACCACTCAAATATCTCAATCCCTCAAGGTTTAGTGTGTATTAGGAACTTGTTCTCTTTGCATTATAGGGCGATCTGTGCATCCTCGTGTTATATCTAACTCTCCTTTGCCTCTCGGTACACAAAACCAAAAATCCTCTGTACTCTTAACACTGTCTGCTGCTGTCCGGAGTGTCTGTCGGAACTGTCCGCGGTGCTGAAGCTCCGCAATCCGCTTACAGCAGCCGTGAGTCGGGATAGCTGTTTCTCTTCGCTGAGAATCGTTTACCAGACCTCACGGACATCTCATCTGACATACAGGTCCTTTACGTCGGATATTTTTAACACAAGGACAAATTATAGTGTGTTGTGAAGAGTCATTTCAATATGTGCGTGAGGATCGAGCTCCAAACGGACCGGCTCTTTCTGCTGCTCGTACTGAGTCTTTCAGTGATTTCCACGAGCTGTCAAGGTGAGTATTGATGTTTAAGAAGCCAAATCTGCTGTGATGGATGTGTTAGATATTCATTTTGGACTCATGATTAACTGGGATTGTAGGCTACATGTTGTCTGGGGCTTTACTGGCAGAGGATTTCTTAGTAAGCGCCACGTAAAGTTCAATTACGAAGACATTTGGTTGTATTTAGAGGTTGATGGATCACATGTTATACTTTCACATAAATAACCTATAGACTGCATGATGATAATAATGAATAAAGCTACTATTTAAAGTCAGGGGCCTTTCCCTAAAACGTTATATTGAGTTTACATTTACTCTAGTCTACTTCTCGAAACGACGTTTTTAAAGCTAAGCTAATGCGACACAACGGACACGGCGTTTGCGAATTTCAATGGATAATTCACCCAAAAATGAGGATGAACTCACCATTTAGGCTACTCATCCTCAAGTGGTTCTAAAACTTTCAGTTTCTTGTTGAATATAAAAGAAGATATTTAAAAGAATGTTGGAAACTAGACACTAAACTTAAATACTTTCCAATGGTTATACCAGTTTTCAACATCCTTCTATATTTATTTTTGAGTTAAAATGGTCAAGGACTGAGTTAATAATGACACCAAATTTAGTGAACTATCCCATTCAGCACCCCAAAGCTAGCTACAGTGTAAAATGTGCTAAATATAGCATCTATATTTCTAAAAATGGTGAAATTTACCACCCTAAGCACTTCAAAGAACCATTAAAGAACCATTGATGGTGGTTTACAGAACTGAAATTGGTTCCCCATATGCTACGACTCGAAGGGATTAGAAATTAAATTCAATTAAATAGCTAATAAAAAAGCATCTTATGCACGAAAAAACACTAAAGAAACATTTTGTGTGTGTGTGTGTGTGTGTGTGTGTGTGTGTGTGTGTGTGTGTGTGTGTGTGTGTGTGTGTGTGTGTGTGTGTGTGTGGAATGGTCCTTTAAATAACATGTATCTTATCTTAACAACAATTTTAAGTATCAACAAACGCAGAAGTTACACTACATAGGCTATATGTATTAGCTTCCCGTTCGCTTGTTAACGCACAAACGCCTTCTTTAATGGGGGTAAACAAACCGTAGTTAGGCCAATTGAGCTTCAATCAATGTAGTAAGGACACTATGTCAACAAAACCTGAATATTTTAATGGTTTCTTCGTCGTTTAAAACACTGGAAACGTGTATTGTTTTGTTTAAAAACTCTTTTCGATGACTGACGCTCGTAGCTAAGTGTTTTGCGTTGCTCCACACATATTGCGCCTCAAAATATGACCTATTGTGTTGAACCAAGTCAGATATGGGCGCAGTGTTACAGCGGGACAGACTGATTGTGTTATGGGTCCCTGCAGCAGAAGATAATGACACTAATCCCGAAGATCAGATTACCACCGTCCCGAACAGACCTGTTTATGAAAGCAGCAGACTTGTGCTGTTTTTACCAGTTTAATAACAGACTCTATCGCGGCTTATTCAGGTCATTTTAACAGTTACGCATAGGCTGCAGATGGCACGGAGGTTTTTATATTAAAGTTGCTTCATAAGTCAGGGTATTGTTGATGTTTATATTTAATTTAGTGACACAGCATGTTGGGCGGCCATATGTTGTGTTGTGATAATGAGATGCAGTCCTCCTGTACTATCCTGTGGGCTCCTGTTGAATTTACAAGTACAAATTTTGCAGATTTTGGGGGATTTTTACAATGAGACGGGTGGAATTGCACAAATTAACATTAATAAAAGATGTAGTTTTATAAATAATAAATGATATATTTATGCAAGCTTTAAAAAAACTTGCTGAATGACAAGACGAAGGACAGTTATAGTATTTCAAAATAAAGTGGTTGATAGATAAAGGATGACGTGGTTGATAGATGACAGGATGAAGGACAGTTGAATTTAAAGTATATTGTCGCTTGCATTTTAAATAGCAGACATATTTATTTACAAATTACAAAATGAAATCAACATTTTTTTTGCAATGGCCAAAAACATTAAGCATCTTTTGTGCATCTCTCTAACCCGCAGTTATGCTCAATATACAGTATTTTATGGTAATATAATTTTGATTTATGTTATATGGATTTTCCCTTTATATGATTGTTCATTATCATTAGAATTTAGCTACAGAGTGCATTTTGAACATCTTTATTTCTGGGAGAATTTAAAGGTGCAGTATTTAAATTTGACACCCAGTGGTTGAACTGGGTATTGTACACCTGGTTCAAAACACAGGCAAGCGCAGGTTGCCAGATTGACAACACCAACAGGACTTCACCTGACTATCGAGCCTAACGGGTGATTTAAGGCTGATTTAAACTGTGCTCTAATTAAAAGCAATGAAGCTCGATAGAAGGAATATTTTCCATATTAAAAGGAGGTTTTGTTTCAACCAACACCTGAAATTTATATTTTAGAAATGGCTTCTATTTTTTGCAGCTGAAAAACTATGACAATGATCACCTCAGGTACACCTCATGTGCTTTATTCAGTGTTAAATGCTAATAATGTGAGTTTGAACGCCATTTTACATGACATTTATTGCCATACTACTGAAAGCAGCAGCAGATAGTTCACCTCAGATCTTGAAAATAAAACAAACCATTTGAAATGGAACTTCAGAACTGTGACTCAGTGTAAACCAACACATATCAGTGATTCAGCATCTACGTTTAATAACGTTAAAAAGATTTAATATGTATTAGTCAGATTATAAATCTTACCATTTCATTGGAGTGCAGTAAGTGCACTACTCTGTGCATCTGAATGGCTGTATTTCAATTTCTGTCGCGTTTCATCTGGTGTAAACAGCCAAATTGTTATCACTGCAAATCTCGACATGTGTTGTTAGGACACCGTTACGATGTAACCTGCTCACCTAATGTTTACCTTTGTAATATTTATATTATTTGCTAAATAATTACCACCTCATGTGGAACTCTTAATCTGTGTCTCATTTTGGAGGCTGCTACTGTCCACCGGAGGTCGCATTTTGGTCACGGACGCACACTTTAAGAGCCTTTCTAACTGACTGAATGAAATCCAGGCAACCCAGCGTGCTAAAATATGATTGGCTAAGCTGGCATTGGGCGGGTTAAATGATCGAAACAGAGACAGACGTTCTGACACATAATGCACATTTTCAAAGCAGAATATCTGACTTCAGCATTGTTTTTCAAATAAACTGCTTTGTTCACTTAGCATGTCAGCATCACTTAGCAAGAACTACAATTAATCCCATTAAGCACTATGAATGACACAAATTAAAAAAGAAATCTAAAATGACTAGTTTTAAGTTGACACTATATTTCACGTTTTTAGCAAAATATGCACAAATATTAAAGTATTTTGAGAGAGTAGAGACACTGACTGATTATTTCCTTTCTAGTGCTTCATGAGAGGAGTGGGTGGAGCGAAAAATCTATTTTAGTACACTTTGCTTGCTGCAGCTTTCTGATTGGTGCATTATTCTGTACTGCATCATGGGTAATGTAGTTTTTAAGCACAAGTTCCACTTTTAGACAATTGTTTTATAAAGTCGAATACAAACAAACGGGTTCAACAAAAAAACTATACACATTTGATAAACATCCTCAGAAACTTTAAAAGGTAAATTATAATTAAAAATAAATATCCTTATGGAGATATTTTTCCAGAACTGAATTGTTGTGATGTATCAGGAAGAATTGTGAGCTTTACAGGATACTTTTATTGCACAGTTACCTGCATTGTAGAGCACCTCTAAAGTTTCCTTAACCAAGGGTTCTAGTTATTAAATAAAGAATTTAACATTTAAAAGTGCATCTTAAGTGAAGAGAGTTAATATCACTGTATAGGATGACGTATTGAGTGCTGAATAAAAGTTTTGTAAGAAGCATTTGAAAGTGAATGACTCATTTATAGGCAGTCAGAGGGAAATGTCTTTCTATGTAGGCAGAAGTGTGTGAAGTAATTTTAAAGTGTGCGCTATAGCTAGGTCTTTTCAAAGGTCTATTTCTGAATTCATTTTGCCCCAGCTTTCTTATCGAACCCTTTCATGATTCTGCGCAAGGTTCATTATCTCATATTCTGGCTACTGAAACAGAGGCATGGCGACAGTCTGAGGGTTTCAATCTCTGCCTTTCATACCGCTGATTTCAGGGGAGGGCTTGAAAATGTTCAACACCTGTTTTTTGGATTGCTGGTGATTAGCTTGATCAAGGGCTATTCAGAAGCTGCTAGTTGACATAATTACTCTGGCGCTTTGTCAGTTTATGGCTTGTAAATGAGACTCATTATGCTCTCTAATATTCTCATGCTGGCCGAGCAGAAATGCTAGCCATCCGCTTGCTGTTTCTCACATGAAGTATTTCGATTATCTGATGAAACATTTTGTACTTTGTGTGTTTTAAATTTTCACAGAGAAGAGCAGAGATATATACACTCTAAAACGCTATAGATGCTTAAACTCAACGTTGGCCAAATGTGAACAAACCCAACATTGAGTTAAGTTAAAAAATTTATATTAAGTGGTCCTAACTATGATGTACTTGCATTAAAAAACAAATACAGTGTACTTACTGTGTTCATAATGTATTGCAGAACAGTTGTGGTGCTCTTGAGGTTGGATACAGGAATTTGTTAAAGACAGGTTCGGGGGGTATGGGTTGGTTTAAGGGTGGGTTAAGGCCTAAGGGATGGCCAACAGTGTAATAAAAAATGTAATTGCATGTATTTAATCAATCATAAGTACAATATAAAAACATGTAGCTCCATTTTAACAAATGATTAATTTCAGTGCAAATATATATTAGTTAAGGTCACTTAATATAATGTAGGACAGAAAATTCTACTTTACTTGATCATCCCAGGTAGCCAAACCTTCACTCATGTTGTGGCTGATATTACTACCGGTTCATCCATCAAAATTAAATGAGAGTAGGGCTGGATATTGGCAAGACATGGAAAATATGTGCTGTGATATGGGTTATGAGCTGTGAAATATAGCAATACACTTATAGAACTAAAGGAATTATGATACTGTATATTGCAGAATTTTCTAATTTAATTGTTATTGTTTGTTTGACTGGTTGATTTGGGATGACCTGTTATAAAGGACATACAGTTGCAATCAGAATTATTGAACCCCCTTTGATTTTTTTTTTCTTCTTTGAATATTTCCCAAATGATGTTTAACAGAACAGGGACATTTTCCCAGCATGTCTGATAATATTTTTTTCTTCTGGAGAAAGTCTTATTTGTTTTATTTTGGCTAGAATAAAAGCAGTTTTTAATTTTTAAAACCCATTTTAAGGTCAAAATTATTAACCCCTTTAAGCTATATATTTTTTCAATAGTCTACAGAACAAACCATCATTATACAATAACTTGCCTAATTACCCTAACCTGCCTAGTTAACCTAATTAACCTAGTTAAGCCTTTAAATGTCAGTTTAAGCTGTATAGTAGTGTCTTGAAAAGTATCTAGTAAAATATTATTTACTGTCATCATGTCAAAGATAAAATAAATCAGTTATTATAGATGAGTTATTAAAACTATTATGTTTAGAAATGTGTTGAAAAAATCTCTCCGTTAAACAGAAATTGGGGAAAAAAATAAACAGGGGGGCTAATAAATCAGGGGGTTGAATAATTCTGATTGCAACTGTATCACCATACGCATAACACCTTATCTATACACTGCCCTATAAAAGTAAAGTGCAGTAAAAATTGAGTTAAAGTCTAAAATAGGCTTTGTGATATCGGTTCTCCTGAACAGATGACGTATCCTGGTTCAATTTATCCTGTTTCAGAAAAACAAATGTGTCAAAATGTCTGTCACTACAAAATCAAAGCTGGTGAAACATCTTTTAAGTCATGTTGTTCCGTTTATGTGTTTTATCTATATTGGATATAAGCTGGATTGCAGAGCTGGACCAAGATGAGTGTCAAAAAGTCAAAAGTATATAATAGGTCATTTATTTCAAGAAATAACTGACAGTTTTGCTAAAGAAGCATTATTTGGCCCCTGTGGTTATGTAGATTTTTATAAAGCTGCCTAAATATTGATTTTGGACCATTATAGACATCAGGACCCCTGTAAACCAGTTGCATTGTAACACACAAAAAAATCCATAAATTAGCAGTTTATCATATTTTGTGATTTATTTTTTTCCCCATTTATTTATGCTTTTGAATTGCATTATGGGACCTTTATCTTTCTCCCCAACACCCTTTAACTTTTCTAAAAGTAAAAAAAAGTGACATTTATTAACATTTTTAATAGTTTAAAGTGATATATTGTCTGTGTTGGTGCTGTATATTACACTACAAAAACTTTGTAATAAACTTCAAGTACATTTTCTGCTCTTTTACAGATTTATTTGTCTATATATTATTTCTTACACATTACATTTTTTCCCAACTACAAAATGTCAGGAAGTCAAATTGTTAGGCTGTAATTTTCAACATCAAAAGTCAACAGAGCAGAGATCAAGCTCCCATAATGCAATTCACAACCAAAAATAAACAGAAAACACATGTAAATCACAAAACATGGAAACTGTAAACAGTTTTTTTTAAGTGTACGACCCCAAATCAGAAAAAGTTGGGACGGTAAATTCTGCACACATTAAAAAGTCCTGGCTGTGGACTAAGAGGATACAGGTACTTGACTGGCCTGGCTGCAGTCCCGACCTATCTCCAATAGAGAATGTGTGGCGCATTTTGAAGCACAAAATGTGACAATAAAGACCCCACAAAATAAGACAAAATTACACCTGAAACACTTCATCACTTGGTGTCTTCGGTTTCTAAACATCTTTTAAGTGTTGTGAAAAGAAATAGCAACAGATGTTAAATGCTTCACTGTTTAAGCTTTTTTTTTTTTTACTTTTTTTTTTTTTAAGTTTCAAAAAAAAAATTGGAATGCGTTTATTTTGAAAAAAAAACATGATAATTTTTTTATTGTCTGCAATGAAATAAGTCAAAGTAAATTTGGAAATCCCTGTTTTTTTATTTGCGTTTTCCATACTGTCCATACTCTTTCCATAGAAAAAGTTGTTCTGATTTGGGGTTGTAGTACATATAGCTTTGTAGTACATATAGCCAAAGTAGCGGCTGGCCTACTATACTGTCCTTTATTGCAATGATACAAAAGAAGCAGATTAAAAAGAACAGACAGTAAAATCCAATAATTATTGTAGCGTTTTCAGTGAGTGACCATGTAAAACTCTTAAAGTGTACCAACACACACAGTTCCTTGGGTGCAAAAATGCCATTTGAAACACTTTATTCAATCAGCACGCTGTGATGGGTCATGTATTGATTCCGAGTGTTTTCATTTCAGCCTAAAGGGCGGCGACATCGACTTTCTAGGCATCAATACTTACTGATCTTATATGAAAGCGCGAGGCTGAGGCTCTTTACATGCCAGACACCTGCAGCCACACAAGCATAAAATTGGTATATTTAAGAGGAAGATTACAAGTTGACATTTTGACTTTAAAATGCCACAAGTCCATTGGCCTCCTAATTCCCCTCTTGTTATGCGTGACATTTCATTATTTAGCATCCTGATGGTTTTTCTTGGCCTCGGATTCAGAATGCAGAAGAGGGTCTTTGAAATACACTGACACTAAATAAGGATTTGTTTTTGTGAAGGCTACAAATTTTCCTGATTTCACTCTCTTCATGAAAGGAGTTCATTTTACATTCTTTTGTTTTTTATTTGAAGGAATTACTCAGACTAATCCCTTTTGAGTTGCTCTTTAATGGCATAAACAAAGAACACAAGCTTTTCAGCGATGAAAAGAAGCTGTCGTCATTGTAGCACATGTTGGCATATTCTCAGTCGGGGTAGTCTATGTTAGCATAAAGAAATAAATATCACATCTTTACATCTAAAACATCTCACCAGGTCTCACACTTTGATTTATAGTTAAAGCTACGAAAACGTTAGCTTTTAAACAATGTATAAATCATGAGCAGTGTTGCTTTTACTAATAGGATTTTTTGTAAAAAAAAAAAAAAAAAAAAGAAAAAAAAAGAAAAAAGAAAAGGTAAAGATCTGTTTACATAAAGAATAAAGTACATTCTATACTACATTTTATACTATAGAGTCAAGAGTGAGTAAATGATGACAGACAATTCATTGAACTGAACTATTCTTTCAAAGTAGAAAATGTATACTATTTCAATCTTTACAATTTGCTTTGATGACACAAAAATCTCATCTTTGATCCTTATATAAACAGATATTAACAATTTTATCATTACTATTATTATTATTATTACAAAAAAGAATCCTTTAGTAAGAGCAACATTGCTCATTATTTAAAACATAAAAGGCATAGTTCACCCAAAAATAACTATTATTTCATAATTTACTCACTCTTGACTTGTTTCAAACCAGTTTGAGTTTTTTTTCTTCCTACTATAGCTGTCAATGGTTACAGGTTTCCAACATTCTTCAAAATGTCTTTTTTTTCTGTTCAACAACTTGTAACTGATGGAAATTTTCTTTTTTGGGTGAACTATTGATGGTGCTTTTAGTAAAGGTTTTTTTGTATATAAAAAAAAAGTAAAGATCTGTTTATATATTAGGATCAAAGATGAGATTTTTGTGTCATCAAAGCAAATTGTAAAAATTGCACAAAAAAAAATATATATATACTTTGAAGGCATAGTTCACCCAAAAATAACAATTCTATTGTCATTTACTCACTTGTTCCAAAACAATTTGAGTTTTTTTCTTCCTACTATGGATGTCAATTGTTACAATTTTCCAACATTCTTCAAACTATCTTTTTTCTGTTCAACAACTGTAACTGCTGGAAATGTTCTTTTTTGGGTGAACTATTCTGTAATATTTCAAATAATATACAGAAAATAAAATGTCAATTTGGGTGAAATAGTGTTAAAAACAGTTTTATAAAAATAGAAAACCCTGTTTTAAAGTTATTTAAGCCTTGTATTTTGAAGTACTACAAAAATACTCAAGAACAATTACACACAAAGTCACACAAGTGTCAATTTCACATCTGTCACATTCATAAAGGGAGACGTCACATCAATAACAAAACTTTGTTACTGAACACTCCTCATGAATGCAAAAACGTATATAATAAAAAATGCTTGCTCTCTACACTCTCAGAAATAAAGGTACGTGATCTGTCACTAACGAAAAGGTCCATATTAATACCTCAAGGGTACATATTAGTACCTAAAAAGTACAAAAGTGTTCCTCTTAAACTTTGTAGGTACTAATATGTACCCTTGAGGTATTAATATGGACCTTTTAGGTACAAATTTGTACCTTTCGAAAAGGTACCACCCCAGTGACAGATCACGTACCTTTATTTCTGAGAGTGTAGAGAGCCAACACATGCTTTTGATTAGTGTAATTTCTTTTGGGTTGTGCAGTTTAATTCACAGCATTAGAATTCACAGAATTTCTATATACTGCAAACGTGCATACATTTCTGGTCATGCATGTTTACTTCCCTTATTTAAAATATTAAACAGTTTCACAGATTGATATTTTTCTGATCTCTTAACTCTGTGGTTAGTGGTTTTGGAAAATATAAACAAATGTGTCAATATACTCTTAACATATAACATTTACTATTTCAAGGTTTTATTGCAAATGTCACATCCATAACGCTGGAATTGCTCATTACATTTGTATTGTTTTGATGAAAACCTCTGCTCAATTATTTTGACCTATAACCATACGTTTTGTCTGTTATCGTTTTTTTATTTATTTGGTTTTGTTTTGATTCATTTTATGCCTCAAGCTTTGATAAATGTCTGATCAAGGTCAAAAGTCAGATTTGCAATTAATATCAGAAATTCCAAGCATAATTTAAGAGATATTAACATTAATAAGGACATGTCTCCATAGTTGGTGTAAGAATTTGAACATTTAATTGCATTCATGCGCATGTTAAAATTTAGAGTGGATCGATATCCTGTAAATGAATTATCTGAGATTTTCCCATCATATCGAGAGTCGACTGTGTAATGCCTTTAAATGACAAGGAAAGCAAAGGTGTCTGTAGATCCCCTGAGCTAATTTGTCAAATAAAAGGCTCTGTGTTTTGGCAGGATCAGAGCAGAGGACACTGGGCTTCTCAAAGGCTGCAGGACAAATGAAGGTTTTATGGTGTGCTTCTGCTGAAGACCACACTGGGTTTGAAACGCCTCTGCAATTAAGCAAAATGCCCACAAATCCGCATCTGAGACTATGGTCCTTATCATACAGTATATACACTTGGCACAATGTGGTGCCGGGCATGATGCAAATGTTTATTTTGCTAGTTTCATTCTGGTGCAAGTATCATTTTCATGTTCTGAGCCACACTGGTAAAATAACAAATGCATTTGCACCTTTTTGTGCGCACATGGACGTGCTGGTCTGAAAAGGAGGTGTGTTCAGGCACATGGTTTGTTGCTATTTTGAGGCAATAAAAATAAACCATGGCATTGATCAACTAAAAGCTGGTCTGAAGTCAATAGTCAAGCCTCGGCTGGGTCAGTTGGCGTTTCTGTGTGGAGTTTGCAAGTTCTCCCTGTGTTCGCGTGGGTTTCATCCGGGTGCTCCGGTTTTCCCCCACAGTACAAAGACATGCAGTACAGGTGAATTGGGTAGGCTAAATTGTCCGTAATGTATGAGTGTGAATGAGTGTGTATGGTTGTTTCCCAGAGATGGGTTGCAGCTGGAAGGGCATCCGCTGCATAAAACATGTGCTGGATAAGTTGGCGGTTCATTCAAATGAATGAATGAATGAAGTCAATAGCGCAGGTTTTGTTTTTGTTAATTAAAGAGCGCTTTAGTGATATGCATGGTGGTATAACTAAATTTTTTGACCACACTTTGTTGTTTTTCGTAAATTTTTTGCTGAAAATTAGAACTGAATTTAGAAGCTGTTTTGAAACAAATCTTTGCGCTTCAAAATTACGAAAATACATGGACTGAATAAAAGTATGGACTTGAGTGGAGGCCATCCTAAACCACCACCTTTTCCCAAAGCCACGGTCAATGGATGAGGCTGACACCTCGTGCACCAGCATTTATTGAATTAATATTTTTAAATAAATACAATTACATTTATAAAATGTTTAATATTTTATTTAATTAATTATTTTGAATAATTAAAAATAATAATGTATGAAAAAAAATCTGTTATTGTTATATTTTAATATTGTATTAATATATGTATTTAGTTATTTTAAATAAATAAAAATACATATTTATTTTAAAATATTTTGTATATTTTATTATATTATTGTTATATTTAATATTGTATTATTTATTTAAAATAAACAAAAACACATATTATTTAAAACATTTCGTATTATATTTTATTATATTATTGTTATATTTAAATTTTGTATTAATATATGTTTTGTATTAAATATAATAAATTATTTTAAATAAATAAAAATACATATTTATTTATTTTCAAATATTTTGTATTATTTTTTCACGATCACCAGCGATCCAGCCTGTGCAGATGGTAAACACACAGATCGCTAATGGACTACAAATCCGCTTTTATGTGGACTACAAGATCCAGTCATGCACCACACACACACACCGGTTCCTGATCCCATTTGATTGAACTCACACAGCTGAAGCTGCTCAAAGACTGATTAGATGGACTATAAAGAGAACACTCGCACACATTTCTGGGCTGAGTCTTGTTATTTCCTGTATACATCTGTTTGCCCGTGTTGACTGTTGCTTGCCTGACCATTCTATTTAATAAACCTGCGTCTGGATCTGCACCTCCCTTGTCAGCGTCCCCATTCACATTACAGTATTTTATTATATTATTGTTACATTTTAATATTGTATTAATATATGTAATTGATTAATTTAAAATAATAAAATATGTATTTATTTAAAACATTACATATACATAGTATATTTTATTATATTATTGTTATATTTAATATTGTATTATTATTTTAAATAAATAAAATGCATATTTATTTACAAAAAAATATTTCATATTATATTTGAGTATATTATTGTTATACTTTAATGTTGTATTAATATATGCTTTGTATTAATATATAATTGATTATTTTATAATTAAAAATACATATTTATTTATTTTAAAATATTTCATATTATATTTGTATATTGTTGTTATAGTTTAATTTTGTATTAATATATGTTTTGTATTAATATATAATTGATTATTTCATATAAATAAAAATACATATTTATTTATTTTAAAATATTGTATATTATATTTGTATATTATTGTTATATTTTAATATTATATTATTATCTAATTTTTAAATAATGACATTGCTTTAAACTTGACTATTATTATATTTTTGCATGAATAAAGCTAGCAAATGCTTTTAGATTCAGAAATCTTCCATATAAGTCTGTTGGACTGAAAAAAATGCACCCAGACTTCTAAAGATTAATTAAACCAGCCAATCAATATAGAGAATGTTGTTTGTAAAAAAGTATCTTTGTCTTCAAAAGTAAAGACACTATATACAATAAAAGAGCGTTATTTAACCAGTCTAAAATCTCATGGGGTGTTTGAGACGTTAAAAGAATTCTGATTGGAAAAGTAATGGTGGCCATGTAATTACAGTAATTAGCCCAGTTAATGAGGATGTTGGCTGGAGCGTCTGTGAGCTTGTTTATGTGTTGTGCTGTTTACCTTTGCGCTGATTTGACAGGGTGACAGAGCCGCGACTGGACTTTAAAGCTCTCGTGTTGCTATGGGAGACGTGTGCTGTCAGAGCCCGTCCTCCCTCATTCCAAACCGAGAAGGAAAAATCTGCGCTTTAAAGGAGAACATGGAGCTTAGCACAAACACAGACACTCTTTGTACAGACACAGAAACATTAATTTGCAACTGAATCAATGTTCGATGTCTTATGATAAAACGTCAAATATGGAAGATTGAATCTGTTCAATGTTGAGATTTGGACATCATTTTTAGTGACTCAGACCTGGGGGGATTTTTTTGTAGTGTGTTATTGTAGTTTTTATAGTGTTTGATATGAAATGAGAATTTAAATGAGAATTATTAAACTAAACTAAACCAAAATAAAATAAATAAAAATATAATAAACTAAAAAATTAAATACAATAAAATATACAATTTTATTTAATAAAAAAATCTAATTAAAAAAATCTAATAAAATAAAAATAAAATAAAATTTAATTAAAAAGAAAAAAAATAAATTAAATGAATAAAAAATATATAAAAAAATAAATAAAATAAAATAAAATAAAAAATAAAATAATAAACAAAAACATTAAATTATAAATTATAAAATAAAATGATATAAAAATACAATAAAAATAAAATAAAAAATCTATTATAATAAAAATAAAATAATAAATAAAATTTAATAAACATAATATATAATAAAATAAATGCACTCATTCTATTATTATACTGTTATTTGTATGTGTCATTTATTTTTTATGAATAAGTTAATATATTTTACTATCAGACATTACTTACTACTTTAACTGTAATATAATATTTTAGGCGCATACATATAAATTTGCACTGCATATTGTAATAGTTCAATTTAAATTAATGTTTTATACATTCATTAATTTTTCAGAATTACAGTAATCACAAGTTCCAAGATTATTGATTAACTTTAAAAAAAAAAAAAAAAAAACACCCCAACCACAGCCATTAAGTATACATTCATTATTTAATTTTCCTTCAGCTTAGTCCCTTTATTCATCAGGGGTCGCCACAGCGAAATGAACCGCCAACTTATCCAGCATATGTAACACAGCGGATGCCCTTCCGGCTGCAACTCAGTACTCCAATATGCGTGCAATTGTGACCTTAAAATCGAGAAACAGGACGACTTACAAAAATAATTGCGTTCGCTGGAGCAATAGAAAGCAAGTGAATAACGAATGAGAGGATGATCAGTCACGCTAACAGCTGATGTGATGCGCGCCACTAAAACGTGTACGCGCTCCTGTTTTCTTGCTTGAAGCAATCGTGCCTGAAACGCAACTGTGATCGGTTCTCTTTTATATAGACCAGACAAAAAGCTATGCTAATGCACTCACAGTCTTACTGCTTTCAAGAGCTCCAAATATGTCTTTTTGTAAGAAGCACCGGTTGCTTTCGCTTTAAACAGATTATTAATTGGCTTTAACCGTGTGTTCATCCTTTCATTATCACACACAGTATGTTTTTCACCTGCTTTCTTTTGCCTACGGTTGTTAATATGGTTTAATTATCACTTTTTTACAACAACATTGCTTTAATATGAGATTAACTCTCCAGGTATGTGTAGTGAACTGGTGATCTGAGAGACCTTTAGCGAGGACAGATTACTGTGTAATTATTTTTAAAAGTCAATTGATTTTCTTTTTTTTTTCAAGAAATGTTTTGTTAAATAAAAAGTATAGTACGCAGCTATATTCAGCTTGTTTTGACATTTAAAATTTGTGGCCAACAAATAATTATTGTTTGGTGTGGTCAGAGATAAATTTGGTAAATCCTGAGTTTTGAGTTCTGAAAAGTCATGTAAAATAAAAACTGTTTGCAGTATAACACTATGAAAGCATGACCCATTTGCTCATACACGACACACAAATTGTGAAATGAATGAGGAGGCATGTGGACAAAACACAAAATCTAAATCAAGTAATTTTAGCATGTCAAAGTCATATTTATGCATATAAAAAATAATTTCCCAACAACAAAATTGTGGCTAGTGAAAATCCAGTGGCTAGTAACGTTGGAAAACTACTAGCCACTGTGGCTGGTGATCAAAAAAGTTAATGTCAAGCCCTGATTGCAGTACATACTATGAACTTCATCTTTGCAGATTTAAAGGAATATTTAAGGAATATATTTAAGCAATATTTAAAGGAATCTTAACATAATTGTTTTTGTTGCTGTTGGCTATATTCAGAATCATTTATCTGTGAGCAGGCCTTAAAGTGACCGTTCACGCAAATGTTTGATAATGATCATATTTTGATATTTGAGAAATGCTATAAATCAGTAGCCACCCCTTAAGCCATAGCTATATGTACTAGGCAAGGCAAGTTTATTTATATAGCACATTTCATACACAGTGGCAATTTACATAAACAGGAATAAAAGAGACAAGTATAAGAAAATAAAAACAAATAATAAAAAATTATTAAAAACAGAATTATAACAGAATTAAAAAGAAAAGACAGACATAATAGTGTGATCTGTGGGACATAGCACAGTGCTCATTCAGTAAAGGTACAGCTAAACAGATGTGTTTTCAGTCTTGATTTGAATGTGCCTAATGCTGGAGCACATCTGATTATTTCTGGAAGCTGATTCCAGCAGTGGGGGAGTAACAGCTGAAGGTGGTTTCAACCTGCCTTGACTGAACTCTTGGAATTTCTAATTTACTTGATCCTAAAGATCTGAGTGATCTGTTAGGTTTGTATTCAGTAAGCATTTCTGTAATGTAATAAGGTCCTAGACCATTTAGTGATTTTAGACCAGTAATAATACTTTAAAGGGCACCTAGGTTACCCCTTTTTCTAGATTTAATACAAGTCTTTTGTGTCCCCAGAATGTGTCTAAAGTTTCAGCTCAAAACACCCATCAGATTATTTATTATAGCTTTCACTAGATGGTGTTTTATAGCTCTCAATAGATTTTTGCTGTTTTTGTGTACTGCGCCTTTAAGGCTACTCCTCCCCGCCCACCATTTCCATGTGCCTGCCGTGCGTGCCTCAGTCTCCACCCTCGGCTGCCTCAGACAACTGACACAGACATAAAGGAAGCAGATCTCACGTAATGTTTGTGACAAAAACTACAGTAAGAGCTTTATCAAGGATTATTTGGTGCATTTGTTGTGTGGAGCTGCAGGATGAGTCACACATGATGTCGTTACAAAGTTATGCACACACACAGCGCAGACACACATGCACATAGATACAGCGCGCGCGTTTAGCTTTGCACTGTCTTTGCACGCAAATGTGACAGGATACAGGTTAATATCCACTGCTGTATGAATATCTGTTACAATAATGTACAAAATAAACCTGATTTAACGTCACAAACCGGGATTGAAGCGTCTTTTATAATTGTTCTGACACGCGGCTGTGGTGATGAAGTAAAGCTGAAGTAAATCGCTGTAATTCATTACAAACATGCACTGTTTTAAAACATTTTAAACTTGTCAAACTCACTCTTGATCACATTTGATGATGATTGATGATCCTAAACTGAACAGACCTTTTATTTAGGGTTGATTTGCGCACGTCCTGTTATGTGGATATGATTACAAACGTTACTACGGAGACATGTTAATACGCAGCTGTCAATCAATATTGGTGGGCGGGGGGACTGCACTCCTACGTCAAGTTGCGGTAGGTCTCAAAACAGCTCCAATTGGTCCACCGTTTTTATGTTGTTAAATTGAAAAAAAAAGGACTGAGTGTGTTTATATCACCCCAATATGACAGTCTATACACTATACCTACACATATGTCTGTCCAAACAGCTTGAAAAGTAGATTTTTCACCATAGGTGCCCTTTACACTGGCTCCCAGTTACATTCAGTATAGATTTTAAAGACCTGAGAACAGGTGTGATGTGCTCTGATTTTCTGGTTCTGGTCAGAATCCTGGCAGCAGTGTTTTGGATGAGCTGCTACTGTCTGACTGTCTTTTTGGGAAGGCCAGTGAGGAATCCATTACAGTAATCCACTCTGCTACTGATAGTCCTCACTAGAAAGTCCTCACTAGAGACAAAGCATCTAATTCTTGCAATGTTTTTGAGATGATAGTATGCTGATGTGCTACTGCTTTGACAGCTACGGAAGTTAATGGCTACCAGTTTCCAACATTCTTCAAAATATCTTTTTGTGTTTAACAGAAAAGATCTTAAATAGGTTTGGAACTGGTGGACATTAATAACCACATCCTTTTTATTTTGGTGTGAACTGTCCCTTTAAATGCAGTAAATGCAATAGAAATACAGTCAGCGTTGCAGATGACAGTTTAGAGTTGACACAGTGCATTTATCCTGTATAAGCGCTGTGTAAAGTGTCACCCGGTCGGCTCGATCAGCAGGTGGATCGGTCATTAGAGGTGGACAGGCTCCTGCTTCTGTTCAGATTTCTCCTGCTCTGATGATTATACACACAAGAGAAGCTGATTAGAGAACAGGGTCTGAGTCTGTGCTGACAATCACAGCTGGAGCTGCTCACTGTAGATCTGCTCAAACCTTACTCTACTCTGTTTTACTGGTATTTTCTAACAGGTAATCTGCTGTCACTGTGCAAATTAACAGTGGTTTATTATGTCTGTTTGTTTTTTCAACTTTTGGAATCATTAGTGAGATCTGCAAAGTTTACAAAGTTCAGTGTCATTGCAGGAGTTATTCTCTACATCAGTAAGCACATTTATATAAAGTATACTCACCGGCCACTCTATTAGGTACACCTTACTAGTACCGGGTTAGACCCACTTTTGCCTTCAGAACTGCCTTAATCCTTTGTGGCATAGATTCAACAAGGTACTGGAAATATTCCTCAGAGATTTTGGTCCATATTGACATGATAGCATCACTCAGTTGCTGCAGATTTGTTGGTTGCACATTCATGATGTGAATCTCCCATTTTACCACATCCCAAAGTTGCTATATTGGATTGAGATATGGTGACTGTGGAGGCCATTTGAGTACAGTGAACTCACTGTCATGTTCAAGCCAGTCTGAGATGATTCGTGCTTTGACATGGTGCGTTATCCTGCTGGAAGTAGCCTTTAGAAGATGGGTACACTGTGGTCATAAAGGGATGGACATGGTCAGCAACACTACTCAGATAGGCTGTGGCATTGACACTCATTGGGTACTAATGGACCCAAAGTGTGCCAAGAAAATATCCCCCACACCATTACACCACCACCACCAGCAGCCTGAACTGTTGATATAAGGCAGGATGGATCAATGATTTCATGTTGTTAACGCCAAATTCTGACCCATCCGAATGTCGCAGCAGAAAGACTCATCAGACCAGGCAACATTTTTCCAATCTTTAATTGTCCAATTTTGGTGAGCCTGTGCGAATTGTAGCCTCAGTTTTCTGTTCTTAGCTGACAGGAGTGGCACCCGTTGTGGTCTTCTGCTGCTGTAGCCCATCCGCCTCAAGGTTGAACATGTTGCTCTTCTGAATACCTCAGTTGTAATGAGTGGTTATTTGAGTTACTGTTGCCTTTCTATCAGCTCAAACCAGTCTGGCCATTCTCCTCTGACATCAACAAGGCATTTGCTTCCACAGAACTGCCGCTCACTGGATATTTTCTCTTTTTCGGACCATTCTCTGTAAACCCTAGAGATGGTTGTGTGTGAAAATCCCAGTAGATCAGCAGTTTCTGAAATACTCAGACCGGCCTGTCTGGCACAAACCATGCCACGTTCAAAGTCACTTAAATCCCCTTTCTTCTCCATTCTGATGCTCAGTTTGAACTGCAGCAGATAGTCTTGATCATGTCTACATGCCTAAATGCATTGAGTTGCTGCCATGTGATTGGCTGATTAAAAATTTGCGTTAACGAACAGTTGCACAGGTGTACCAAATAAAGTGGCCGGCGAGTGTATACAGTACATAGGTTGATACAGTGAAGATTTCTTAGAAAACAGAATACCAACATGTTTCCAAAGAACTGTTTTGAAACTATGCAACAGCAGTACATGATTTCCCATTTGTATCTGTATTTAATTTAACAGAAAGCTAAATGTTTTTTCATAATCAGAGTAAATACAAGATCATCTGACGCAACAAGGCCAAATCAACTTGCTTACTTCAGTTTAAACAAGTGTTTCTCATTCCCCAAAGCAACTCTATTTCACTCCGGTCCAGCAGACCTTGAAAGAAACGATGTACATTCTCCAAGTTCAAAGATGGTTGTGTAAAGCAGGTTAAGTCCAGATATTCTCAGAGATGTTGAAAGGTCTATATTAGATGTTTGCCGTGTTAAGAAGTCAGTTTTATACAGCTCACGTCTGATTGTGTTTTTCCAGGCTCTCCCACCCTGCTACATATTCATACACTTAAGAAAAAAATCCTGTGTTGACCCAGACAGACAGACTAGGGGAAAAGGCTGTATATTCATTACTCATCATTCATTGCATAAATTGAAAATATCCATAGGGACGTATCTAAAAGTTGTTTCCATGGTAATTTGCTGGAGAAGTGCCCAGCGGGAGCTTTGGAATAAACCCAGCAAAAACTTGAGAAGTTAACAAGACACAATGGGAATATATTCAACACCATTAGCATCCCGCTTTTCTCTCTTTCTGCCTTTCTCTCTATCAGTCCATGACTTCTGACTTTAGATGCTTCTCGTAAAAATTCCTTAAGATAAATAAATGAAATTGTTTGTGGATCGATGAAACAAATACAACTCCCTCAAATTCAAAGAGCATTTTCAGATTTATTTTGATTGCAGACTTCTGAACGCATTTTTAGATCTCTTCTGTAATAAATTTCTGTGGCCTTTATTATTTATGAGAAAGTATGCTTTGATTGCATTTCAAGGAGAAATAGTTGATACAAGTATTTGACACAAAGTACACGATATGACAGGGCTATTTAATTAGTTTGTCATGGGGGCCAGTTCATGAAAAGCATCCCAAATGAGGGGCCGGAGAGATATGACTTGCAATATAATATTTTACAATATAATATTTTATAATATTTTATAATATTATATTGTATTATATTTATAATATACAGTATGTTGCATTTTGAAACTACATGACATCACGGCATTGTACAATTCGGCATTTTTTACAAACATATTCAAATGTTGTATTTCGAAGCACAACAAAATCAGTGCATTGCTCAAGTAGGCTTCTATTACATTCATACACATTCATATGTTATGTTTTAAACTGCCTAACAATTAGGGAACGATTATCGATTTTGGTTGTACGATTATAGTCTGAAGAATAATCATAGTTTCACAGTTATCACGATTTTTTAAACTCAAAACACTACTAGTTAAAAAAAATAAAAATAAAATCACAAGAATACTGCTTATGTTTTAAAGTGTTGTTTATTGCTGCTCAGTAACCAAATACAGCACAAAATATTAATAAAAAAACAATCAATAGTCCATTTCACTCTTTGGACCTAAAAATAAATGAAAAAGTTTTTGATTTAAACATAAGGGATAATTTTACAACAAAAATAAACGACAGAACAATAAATAAATCAATAAAAATAAGAATAAATAAAAAATAGTATTTGTCTAATGTTAATTTAAGCTATATATTAGGTAAGTATTTAAATGAACTGTTGTTATTACCTGCGTTCATACATACATAATCATTTTAATCATTTGTAATAATTCGTCTAATGTATCTTTTGTTTACATTGCACTGAAAGCCACGCACAACGCTCACCACTACAGCGTGAGATCATTTCTACTGTGTGAGCCTGGATGGCGCGAGTGTGTCGATTCGCTCCACGAGCCATGCGCGCACCGCTCCCAATAGACTGATTTCATGCAGCCGCCATTTTAAACAGTGAAATCGAGGCTGCGGTGGAACATTATCTTATCAGCGAAGAGAAAGTGACACAAATTTATACTTTCACCGCCTTCCGAGTGACCCGACGGTCCGTTCTGAATGAATAGTGAATAGGACCTCATTTTCAGCTAAGTTAAGGAAATTGGCACTAGTTAGCTAAGGTTTTCTTTCCCAAACACACGTTTTAAATGCCATTTATCAAACTCCAGTTAATAAATTGTTTCTTTAACTATATTACACTTGTCACGATACAAAATATCAGTTCTAAAAAAAAAAAAATGTCTATTTCCTGTTAATATTTAAGGCACTGTTGATGGCATTCTTAACCTGTTAGCCAGCACTCAATTTCGGGGATTTACACCTACCTAACATTAAATAGTAACAGCTGCTGACTCCAGTAAGCTACAAACACATTCTGTATCATTGGAAAGAAGACACTTTAAGCTTTACTGTGGTAAAAGGAAAAGTTACATGTAAAAAAATAGAAAAAGTTATACATTATGAATTCATGAGAAAAAAATTGTATTGTGTTCAATATTTGTATTTTCATATACAAACACAGGAACATATTAATGTAAGGTCCTAGAAAAAAAAATATGACTTAAAAAGCCAAGTGTCTCATGAGTTAATAAATTATATTTAATGAAGATAGCATGCAAAATGAGATTTCTGTAAAAAAGTTTACAGACTATATCAGTGACCTTCCTTCCCTCACCGTCAGAGGCATTCTCTCAAAAATTACCTCCTCAAACTAAAACATTAACAGTTGCTGAATGATTTGGTCTACATTTACAGTTTATTTATCTTCAACTGCAGCTCATGCTGTATTGAACAGACGCAGGTCACTTCATAACTATTTTTTTATGTCTTGGTCACACTATTTGGAGGGCCGGAACAAATTGCCTCGGGGGCCGGGTTTGACCGCCAATTGAATGCCCTGCGATATGACAACAACCACAGACAATGAATGTTCAGGGCAAAGCCACCAGAAAGAGCAGAACACTATGGACCCTTTTTACATTTCCATGTTTCTCAGTAGCAGAAGTCATCATAGTTGGGTAAACTTATGCCGAGTTCAGACTGCACGACTTTCAAAGTATTCACGTCACAGATGTTTTCACACTGCATGACTATTCGAGGTATTGTTTCGTCATTGCTGTGTTTACACTGCAAGATGGATCGACGACAGGGGGTTTCACACTACATAACTTTACAATAGGAAGAATCTGCAACGATGTTGTTTCGGTCCACAAACTACGTCTCACAACCAAACACACGCGAGAAGTGACATGGAAACAACGCAAAGTCATGTAGTATATCTTTTGTTATTAACCTCATAATGAGAAAGAAGCCTTTAGCGGGGTAGAAAATCTACTTATTTTGCTCACATAGCCTTTGAAGGGAATTAGCTATCTCACTTTTTTTCTTTTTCGACCAGGTTGTGGTATTGCTCAGATGAAACATCAAACAGACACGGGTGCTCCTGCCAAATTTACACTAGTTTTTTCTCCACTTCTTGGGTCCAAATAGACCAAAAAGAAGCCCTTTTAAGTTCTCCCCCAACCTGGCCTGCAGATACCCATACTAGTAGATGCTGCTCTCTCATTGGCTGTAGGTAATCACCAACGTAAATTTAATCAGCACACATTTCACACGCCATGATTTTAATCTCCAACAGGTCCAGATATTTAGCAAGCCAAATATCTGACGGGTGTCGGCAACTCATCGGCGATTCTCTCAGATCGTGTCTTTGGTAGTTCATATTGTGTGACTGTTACTCACGTGAACAAGCACCGATTTGTCTGTGATTTCGGGCATTTGTCTGCAAACCAACCTGTAAAAATCGGGGCTAATATCATGCAGTCTGAACTTGGCATTAGAGTGCAGTGAATGGGAGTGTACAACAAATATTTTTTTTGACAATCCCATTTGCTGAAATACTCAAAGAAAAACGACATGATGGTTATCAAGACTTATAAATATTCTGAGACTGATAAAAGCAGCCAGAAGAGAGAACAACGTCAATTTACTGTCCTGCCCCCATATACACTGCATTAGAAACACCTCGCACAAGCAGTAATTCATTTTTTTGTTATTTGATGCAAAACCGATTTAAAGGGCACCTAGGTTACCCCTTTTTCCAGATTTAATACAAGTCTTTGGTGTCCCCAGAATGTGTCTGTAAAGTTTCAGCTCAAAACACCCATCAGATTATTTATTATAGCTTTCACTAGATGGTGTTTTATAGCTCTCAATAGATTTTTGCTGTTATTGTGTACTGCGCCTTTAAGGCTACTCCTTCCATGTGCCTGCCGCGCGTGCCTCAGTCTCCACCCTCGGCTGCCTCAGACAACTGACACAGACATAAAGGAAGCAGATCTCAAGTAATGTTTGTGATAAAAACTACAGTAAGAGCTTTATCAATGATTATTTGGTGCATTTGTTGTGTGGAGCTGCAGGATGAGTCACACACGATGTCACTACAAAGTTCACGCACACACACAGCGCAGACACACATGCACATACATACAGCGCGCGCGTTTAGCTTTGCACTGTCTTTGCACGCAAATGTGACAGGATACAGGTTAATATCCACTGCTGTATGAATATCTGTTACAATAATGTACAAAATAAACCTGATTTAACGTCACAAACCGAGATTGAAGCGTCTTTTATTATTGTTCTGACACGCGGCTGTGGTGATGAAGTAAAGCTGAAGTAAATGGCTGTAATTCATTACACACATGCACTGTTTTAAAACATTTTAAACTTGTAAAACTCACTCTTGATCACATTTGATGATAATTGATGATCCTAAACTGAACAGACCTTTTATTTAGGGTTGATTTGCGCACGTCCTTGTCCAAGTCTTGAAAAAAAGAGGATCCGTTGGCTGATTGGTGACGATAACATCACCAACAAACATCATTTAAAATCTCTCTGCTTTCAAGCTTTCAAGAGAGTGTAAAGACTGCAGAGCACCAATCATCCATTGATTTTCCCAAGTTCACAGCCCAATCTGTCTGCAAGCTCTTTAATTTGCAAATCAGGTTTAAAGTCCTGTAGTGTGAACTAGGCATTAAGAACTAATGATATCCATGTCATCCTGTCTTTTTCACGCTGCACTTTTCACCCCATAGACTTCCATTAACAATTCCTTTCATTATATAGCACTCCTCTGGACACACAAAGAGCTTTACACATTTATGGGGGGAATCTCCTGATCCACCACCATTGTGCAGCATCCACCTGGATGATGCGACGGCAGCCGTATTGCGCCAGACCGCACATTACACACCAGCTGATTAGACATGTGTAATGAAGCCAATTATGATATGGAGATGGTTAGGAGGCCATGATGGACAGAGGCCAGCGGGCAAATTTGGCCAGGATGCCAGGGTTTTTGAAGGATATCCTGGGATTTTTAATGACCACAGAGAGTCAGGACCTCATCCAAAAGACGACGCTCACTGAGCAGTATAGAGTCCTCATCAATATACTGGGGCGTTAGGACCCACACAGACTGCAGGTTAAGTGCCCCCTGCTAGCTTTCTCATGTGGTCTCCCATTCAGGTATTGACCGCGCGCAGCACAGCTTAGCTTCAGTGGGCGACCATGTAAGAGCTAGCTGCCATTCATTCGCATGCAAATGTGGCAGACCGGAAATGCAAGCTTGTGTGACAAGTTTCGCAAGTTGTTACAAAGTTCAAGCTTGGTAAACTCTAACCTGAGATATCGCATCATGTGATTGCGTGAGAACAATAGAAGATCAAAACATGATCTCTCAGTACAGAAATGTGATGAATGAAGCAATCGCTCGTTTTTTAATGTCTAATCATTTTGTTTAATCCTGCTCCTTTTCGCAGAACCGTACGAAATAATTTTGCAAGTCAAACTCTAGTGTGACCACGACTTTATTCATTTATCAATATTCCTTTGGCTCTATTTCAGAGGTTGCCACAATTGAATTAAATGCCAATTAATCCAGCATATGTTTTACATAGCGGATAACCTTTCAGCTGCAACCCAGTATTAGGAAACACCCAAACACACTCATTCACACATACACTACGGACAATTTAGTTTATTCAATTCAACTATAGTGCATGTCTTTGGAATGTGGGGAAAACCGGAGCACCCGGAGGAAACCTATATGCCAACATGAGAACATGCAAACTCCAAACAGAAATGTCAACTGGTCCAGCCAGGACTCAAAGCGACTTTTTTGCTGTAAGGCAACAGTGCTAACCACTGAGCCACTGTGGGGCCCACTGTGGCTTTAGTCAACCTTTATTTTTGATGACAAAATTAACAGTATGTTTTGTTGACTCTAACTATTCACTTGCATTTATTAAATCACCAAGCCCTATGGTTGAACAGCGTTCAGAAACTGCTTTTTTTTAAGATTTAATTTTTGGAATTTTGCCTTTATTTGACAGGACAGTAAGTGGGAGAGAGAGAGGGACTAAGATCGGTAAAGGTCCACAAGCCGGGATTCAAACTCAGGACACCCAGAGTGCTTCCAAACCTTATGTCAGCGAACTAACCATTGGGCTATTGCGCCAACCTGCTTTCATTTTTATATTTTAATTTTGATTGTAATTAATTAACCTGCAAGATGAAAAAATCTGACCCAGGATGTACTGGAATGTGCATCAATATTTATAAAACTTACATAAACTTTCTGTAGACTTGTTTTTATGTAGGGATACCCACCAAGCAACTTTGGGTTAATAGACATCTAATGGTCATCTAATTACAGACAGTTTGGCTAAACCAAGGCTAAATTTAAACTGTCAGTGAAAATTCAATAGATGTCTAACAATAGGCCAAAACAATATTGCCTTAAAATAGACAGGAATGCACATGTGAAATCTGTTTAATCTGTGCATTTGATGGCTAGTCTATTTTTAGACTATTGTTACAGCAGACGCCTATTGGATTTCTACTAACAGCCAAAAATGTATTCTTTATTTAGCCAAGACTACCTTTATATGTCTATTAAACACTCAAAAATGTTTTCTGGGTTTATAACAAAGACATTTTTGATTTTGTGGTCTTGAGTTGATGGAAGATGTGCAGATACTAAGCAAAGGCTTGTGGATTGTCCGTAGCTCATCACAGAGCATCTAATCAGCCGCTTTCTCTCTCTTTCTTAGTTTTTAGCAACCTTGACCTTTCCACTGCAATAACACCCTCCTGTCAATCACAGATGTCTATCAGGACTGTTGTCTCTAAAGAGAGAAGCACACAGTATCAAAATACCAGGACTTATCTTTATTAAATTGTATTTTATATCTCCAGAGTTTTCACATACATTCATCTAGAGGTGAAGGAAAATATGACTGCATTTTTTTAGATTGCCATTTTGTCAGCTACAAATTAATAACACAAATCTCTCGTTCCAGCACATCTCAGAGATGTTCTATTGACTGGACTGAGTTCTAGTCTTAAAGAGTTTTTCTTGACCATATCTCTATGCAATTTATTGAACTTCAACGTATAGGCTCCTGTAAAAGTCAATGCTAAATGCCACCTCTCTCTATTTTGCACAATTATCAATAAAACTTGTGGTCCAAATTCATATCTTGCCAGCACTGATGACATCCATGTTGTTCTTGGATGCCCTCTTTTTATTGTACCTTCTACCCTTCTATGCAATGCAATGTAGGCATTCCTGTTATTATCCTAACAAAGTGCATGACCAAGCCACCGGTGTTGTCTTTCTTTAACATGTTGCTTGACTGTTGCTGTCTGATTAAGAGCCTTTCTAATATCATTATTTCTCATCTTGTTCGTGATGCGAACCTCAAGTATTTTCCTTAGTGCTGCCAGTTCAAATACAATTACTTGTTTCTGTTTAGCAATCCTAACTGTCCATGCTTCACAACCATACAAGGCAATCGGGCGTATGAGTGATCTGTACAGTCTCATTTTGGTCCCATTTCTGATGTTTTGTTTTTCCAAATGTTGTTCAGTTGCAATTGGATAGATTTAAGTATCTTGGGAAGACACTGACTGCAAACTGTAACTTAAAGGGTTAATTACTCACTAGTAAAAATAGTTAATTATTCACCCTCGTGTTATTCAAATCCCATGAGACTTTTGTTCATCTTTAGAACTGAATTTAAGACATTTAGATGAAATTTGAGAGCTCCCTCATCCTCCACAGATAACAACAGTCCTGAGATGTTATCCCAAAGCCCAGAAAAGAAACCAATAATGGCTCATTTCCACTGACTGGTACAGTACGGGTCAGTACGGGGTCGGTACGCTTTTATGGCCGTTTCCACTGTCAAAAGGCGTACCGAACCAAACCGTATCGTACCACTTTTTCGGCACCCTTCGAAAGGGTACCAAATAGGAGAAAGGGTACCAAAAGGGTCCCAAAGGCGGAGCTAAACGTGCAGCTGAACGCTATTGGCTTGCAGAGATACATCACGAGCTCACGCAACAAGCCAGAATGAAAACAAAGGAGCCGCCATGTTTTCATACACAGCCGAGAGATTATATATACATATAATAACATATAATAATGAGCTCTGTTCGATCTGGGCTCAAATGAACATTGTCGTCGTCTTGATGAACAGCCACAAAGCTCAAAAAAAGAGCAGATTTTACCCTGTGCTCGCGAGCGTTTTTTTTGCTTGTGTGAGCCGAGCGTCTATATTTGAAATAACAAACTTCTTGAGCTGATGATAATAACTTGTGCTTAAATATTGACGTGCTTTTGAAACCTGATCCTGCCAGAAACTGACAAACGCGAGAGTGACAAGCGGAAAAACAAAAGGAGAAGCCAGAAAAAAAAGAGCACATTATTTTTTCAGCAAACGTGAACAAACTGCCATGTTTAAATATTATCATCACCTTTTGGACTATTATGAACTCAGAATGATGGAATTACTTTCTAACAAGAGGCTACACGTGCTGCTGAAGATTAAAGACACATTTAATCATGACAGGTTTGCACTATGGACTCGATTTCCTGCTGTTTTGAACCTTAATAAGGACTAAATGTATGCTGTGTGTAGTTTTTCTGTTATTGGTAACATATCGGAGACTGTAAGGGTCTGTATGTGTTCATATGTTGCATTTATTTATTTATTTTATATAATTGCATACATTACAGTATGCTATTTCGCACTGTCATTGATCTGCAGATATAATCAACTCATGTTCATAGAAAAGTTAGTCATAAACATTTATACAGAAGTATTTATGTGTGTAAAGCCTCTGTTTTGTGAGAAGTGCTTTTCATATGATATATGAGCGACCTGTACAGCTTTACTTCAGACATTTTCTCGAGCGAAAATGACGTTGACTGCAACTATCTGTCGTACACCACGCCCACCAACAGAGTACCATTGGTACCCTTTAACAGTGGAAACGCAAGCCTGATAAAGGTGACCCGTACCGACCCGTACCGTATTGTACCAGTCAGTGGAAACGAGCCATAACACTGTCGAAACATTCCATGTCATTTCAATGGTTGTATGACTGAAATTATACATACAGTAGCTCCAAGCACACATTTTATGTGCAAAAAAAACTTTTTCAAATACATTTTTTTAAGAATAAAAATGAAATAAACAAACTAAACTTTAACCCTTCAGTTATCGCCCCAACTTTTTGAACAGACATGAAAATGACATGTTCAACTTAAATGAATGCCAATCTTCAGTGCTTTAGTGGTGCTCAGATTTATGCTTGGTCTCATTTAAAAGAAGACAAATGTCAGACTGTAGCTAAAGTGAAAAAGTTGATAAGGTAGTATTAAAAAGTTATGTGCCTCTATGTTTACTACTTGTTTATAAATCACTAAATGGCCTAGGACCTCAATACATTACAGATATGCTGACTAAATACAAACCTAATAGATCACTCAGATCTTTAGGATTAGAAATTCCAAGAGTTCAGTCAAAGCAGGGTGAATCAGCTTTCAGCTAATACGCCCCTCGCTGCTGGAATCAGCTTCCAGAAATGATCAGATGTGCTCCAACATTAGGCACATTCAAATCAAGACTGAAAACACACGTTTAGCTGTGCCTTTACTGAATGAGCATTGTGCTACGTCCCACAGATCACACTATTGTGTCTGTCTTTTCTTTTTCATTCTGTTATAACATGTTTAAACACAGTTTTAATCTGTTTTTAATCATTTTTATTATTTGTTTCTATTTTCTTATACTTGTGTCTTTTATTTCTGTTTATGTAAATCACTTTGAATTGCCACTGTGTATGAAATGTGCTTTATAAATAAACATGCCTTGCCTTTATCAGAATAATAAAACAATAAATGTGTATTTTAAAATATTACATAAAATATTCATTTTACTGTATGTGTAGCTTTAGCTTAAAATTCACAGAAAAATCTCAGCTAAATCTCTAAACAAAAAAAACCAATGGTCAAATATACATTTAGACCTTTTCAACGATATATAGTAAGACTGCACTATATTAGGAAAAAATTACATTGCAAATCACCCCATTTCAGAATGATTAGAGCAGGGGTGTCCAAACTTGGTCCTAGAGGTCCGGTGTCCTGCAAGGATGTTACTAGAAAGCCTAGTAAGTGCTTGATTAGCTAGCCCATGTGTGTCTGATTGGGGTTGGAACTAAACTTTGCAGGACACCGGCCCTCCAGGATTGAGTTTGGACACCCCTGGACTAGGGTGATTGTATACGGGAGCATCTACATAAATTATTCAAATTAATTTTAAGGCACATTTTTTATTTGACAATCTCAACTGAAACATGAAGAGAGTGTGAGGCATACAGTAGCTCTGCACTTTAAAAAAAAAATAATAATGTTTAATTTTTATTAAATCTCCAAATTATTAAAATTGACTTTAAACTACATTTTTTGTGATAATCATACAAGTTAAAGAAAAACAATATTTGTCTGGTAAGTCTTAATAGCAGTTGGACACAAATATATAAAAATATAACGTAAAATGACACTTGGTAGTCTTCACTATAAAAATATATGTTTAGCTAAAATGTTATTGTTTCTTGTGTCTGAATGCTTTAAACTGACTTGATGTGTTTAACAGGAAAAAATCTAAACAAAAACAAATGCAATTAATACACTTTAAAAGGTTAAACTTTGCTATAAATCTACAAGCTCCTGGTCAACAATAATCCATACTTGACATTAAGATCCTGCGATGTGACTATTGCAGATGCAAACATTGGAATATTGCTGAAACAATATATTATGTGACCCTGATACATAGTTTGTCATGATTAGATTAGGATTTAATTGCAGTTGCGGAAGGGAGAACACAATAATCTAGTGGCGGAAGGGAGAACTTTAAAGATGAATTCACTTTGGGTATAGATAGATTGATACAACTCCTAGAGAGCAGATTTCAACTTGTATTATGAATGTTAGGACATAACTAAATATAATGTAGTTTTTCCATAAAAGTTTTATAAAAAATAAATAAATAAAATAAAACACTAAAGCAGGTTGCCAGATTGACAACACCAACAGGAGCGAGCGTGCCAGACAAATCAACCCTAGCAATGTAAGCTGCTCAGCTAATGTTAACGTTTGTAATATATTTGTAATTATAAACCACCTCATATGGATTTTTATAACTCTGAATATGCATCTCATTTTGGAGGCTGCTACTGTCCTCTAAATACATTGATGCAGCTTTCATGAATGATATGAAATATGCTGTTTTCAGCCAATGCAACATGGAGTGCTTATTTATAATTGGGTAAACAGGCAGTGGGCTGGTTATTGAGAGAATACACAGAATGCACATTTCCAAAGGAGAATAACCGACTTCAGCATTGTTTTTCAGATAGACAAGTATATTCACTTATAGCATGTTTCTTAAATAAAATGATTATGGCATTTTTATGCTTTAGAAGAGTCAAAAATGTACTACAGCACCTTTAAATCAAATATCTACCTCATTCTGATGCTCCGCTTTTACTTGAGCAGACTATAAAGGATTATTATTGAAAAGATATCATGATCAAAAACTGACAGCTCATAGACTGCACGTTAATTTACTTCCAGAAATAATAGAAAAAAACTATCTAAGCAGAAATAAAAAAAATCATATGCAAGTGCACGGATGAACCAAAGTCTGTTTACTTTACCTCTGTTTGTTTGCTTTATGCCTCGTGTTGTTGTCTCTCCTCTTCTGCGGCTTTATTTTTTTTTCTGACAAGCTGTCATTTCCTCACAGGCCTTTGTTCTTTCAAATAGCATGAATTATGCTTTCTCTCCGTCTTTCCCTCGCTCTCTGCTGTCACTCTGATCAAGTGTTTTGAGGAGAGTTTGCTGCAGAATGAAAGTGTCTTACTGCGGCTGCTGCTGAGGCTTCACAATCCTCAGAGTATTCGCACATGCGTCTCTGTTACAAAGATAAATAAAGTCTTCCTTGTACTTCTTTCATCTCGTGGAAGGAAATCATTGATCAGAAGAAAACTCAGATTCATTTTACATTTTAAAGTAAAATTTTGTCTTTATATGAGCAGCTATATATATATTGCATCAATGGATTTGCTCCTCTCTGTTTGGGTTACACTGAACTTCATCTCTGAAAACTGGACTGAAGCTGAACCAATTTACTAGAACTTTATCTATGTTAAGCTGCTTTGACACAATCTGCATTGTAAAAGCGCTATAGAAATAAAGATGAATTGATACGAGCTTTTATGTATAAATTAATGACTGTGTGTGTGTAAAGGAAACGTCCCTTTAAAATAATAATTTGTACACTTACAGCAACTGACCAAGTAAGTCCTATTCAGTAGTGCCTTTTTTTAAATCATAAGTTCTATGTATAGCAAATAATAATAAATCAAAAAATTTACAATGATATTTTACTACACAACATATTTATATTCTATTGGTCACATATGTTTAAAAATTGCATGTAAGACTTCACAAATGTACAAATTCACTTATTTTATATGAAGGAAGGCAGGAAGGTAGGTAGGTAGGTAGGTAGATAGGTAGATAGGTAGATAGGTAGATAGATAGGTAGATAGGTAGATAGGTAGATAGGTAGATAGATAGATAGGTAGATAGGTAGATAGATAGATAGATAGATAGATAGATAGATAGATAGATAGATAGATAGATAGATAGATAGATAGATAGATAGATAGATAGATAGATAGATAGATATTCATTTATATGCATGCAAAAAGCAAGTGAAAGTGAACTTTAGTGAAATCTATATATACCAAAGCAGGTTGCCAGATTGACAACAGCAACAGGAGCAAGCGTGCCAGACAATCGACCCTTACAATGTAAGCTGCTCAGCTGATGTTAACGCTTGTAATATTTGCATCCTTTGTGTATTATTCGCTAATTAAAAACCGCGTCGTGTGGATTTTTATAATAATATTAAATAATATTTAACATCAGGAAAAAAATATTAAGCTAAATTCATTTTAAAAAAAGTTAATGATTACATGACTGCATTATATACATGATTATTAGGGGTGTCAAAATTAATAATTTTTTCGGAGCATCGCGATGCAGATGGGGACAATTCGATATAAGTTCAGTAATAGATCATAACCGGTTATTACGCACTGATATCATTTATCCCCTATGTGCAATGTCGCGGTACAATACTATGGCGAAGGAGGCGAGGGTGAGTAAATAAAACACTCCTACTACTTAAAAAGCAAATCTTTCACTGACACTTAGAAATGGTAAAGCACGAGCCGCTATTTGACTACTAGGGAGAAATGCTGTAAAACTCTCCATCTCTGCCCCCCTCTCTCTCTCTCTCTCTCTCCCACACACACACACTCTTTGGGCATTTGACCCGTTGGCATGTTCGTGAGGTAAATTTTCTTCTCCTCTCGGCTGTTAAAGCGATACTTGTGGATCCAGAGACAAGCGTGCCTGTGGTGCGAGTTTACTGTATTGTATTTATTAATGTATAATTTATTAATTAATTATTATGTATTTATCTATTATTATTTTATTACGGATTATCTGATAACCGCGTATTATGCGCATATAGACTGACCCGCGGCTGTTTTTCCCACGTCACTCATGGGGCGTTTTCGTTTCTAATCGAAGCCCTTTCTGTTGAGCAGGTGAAGACAATGACCAATCATAGGGGTGTAAGAACTTACCAGCGCTCAAAAAGCAAGCGGGATAATATTTACATTAGTTTATTTGTTATGAATGCTCGTGCTGTCTTCTGTGCATGTATTGGAGTTTTGTCTAAAACATTACATTACATTTTTTTTGAGCAGGTAAAATTAAAGGTACAGTTCATATATCTTACTGCTTGTATTAAAGGACAAAATTGTATTACAAGTAATATATAAATATAAACATATTTATAGATTGAATACAATTTTTTTTCTTGTGTTCTAAAGAAAAAAATGGAATTATGCATGGAAAGTATCGTCAATGCACTGTGATGCACCGAGATATCAAATTGAACCCAATCGATGGCATGATAATCGTAACCCAACCGAACCGTGAGACCAGTGTAGGTTCACACCCCTAATGATTATATTAATGATTACAAAATTTCATAAAGTTATAAAACTAAAATGCTCACCATTAGTCATTGTCACCATAATTCTGCGACCATACTGTATATATAAGCTTTGCTATTATGTAAAAATGCTTGGTTTTACCACATACAACGCATTGCTGTGCAGATTGCACTGTAAAGGAAGAAAACAAGAGGGCAAAAAGAGAGAAAAGGTAAATAGGGAGAGAGACAAAGTAAGGCAGAAGTGAATAACAAATCAAAGCCTTATTTAGAGAGTGCAGACTATTTCTGATCTCGTAACGATATTTCTGGATTTACGGCCGGCCTCGGGAGACGAATGACCAAATAAGATCATTATTATTTCCTCAGGCATGTTCTCTTGCTCATTCTGTGCAAACTGTTATGGTAAAGTCTGGAAAAAAAAAACAGCCTCGCTAAACCTACAGGAGTCTGAAGACACAACAGCGTTTCATCTCGGAGAATTTCCTTTTGATAAGGAACATGCAGGGATGCTGTTTTAATCATAGAAGTGAATCTGAACGGATGCAACGCTTAAGTTCGATGAAATCCAAAGAGAGCAGCAGCGCCTCTGAACACAGGAAAGGGTTTTGTTGTTTATCTCTTTGATGAAATAACGTGTTTGTCCTCAATAAGCCCCAGAAGTTTGTTGTTTGTAGCTTCCCATTCTCAGGATCCCTGTGGAGTTTCACCTCTTGCCTACAGTTGTAGAAGTTCATATCACATGACAGAATATATACAGGTTTTTATTTTATTTTCGGTTTTTAATTTACATTTTAGTACCTTTGTTGTGTTTCTGTCTTCTATTATTGTCTATAAAGTTTTATAAAAGGCGACACAGTGGCTAAGTGGTTAGCACTGTTGCCTCACAGCAGAAAGGTCACTGTTTCGAGTCCCTGCCGGGTCATTTGGGTTTTCTCCGTGTTTCCTAAAACACTTTACAGTAAGGTTGTATTGGTTAATGTTAATGTATTTACTAACATAAACAAACAATGAACAATACATTTATTATGAGATTTATTCATCTTTGTTACTATTAGTTCATGAAAATAAAGTTGCTCATTATTAATTCATTAACTTACAATACATTAACGTTAACAAGAATGAATTTGGACTTTACAAATGCATTAGTAGATGAATAATGAATTATGATTATTAAAAGCTGTACAAGTATTGTTCATTCTTAGTTCATGTTAGTAAATACATTAAAATCAACTAATGAAACCTTATAGTAAAGTGTGGCATCTTTAAATGTCTGCTTCTGGTCTGTGGTTTACTTAAACAGAAACATGGCTTGCTTAATTTCATATGCACAGTATGTATTTTTTGTATGTAATGTGACTTTCCACTGACAGCTGTCATCTAATGACATGGACATTTTGCAGATAGCAGTATTAGTGAGACGATCCTATTATGCAGAGAAAATGGTGCGTTTTTAACAGGTTTCATCAGCACAGAAATGCAGTGACCTCTCCACTATGTGGGTGGAAAGCTGTCTCAATGTCCACACTTTAATATATTCCACAAGCTGCCAACAATTAAATCATGAGCTTTCAGGTATAACGGCACTTTTTCTGCACAGCGGAGCCGTGTGTCAGAGAAGAGCTGCTAATGTAAATGATACATGCTGTTCAGCAACACCTACACAAATGTGCTTTCCCTTGTTTTTCACTGAGCACAAGTCAACTTTTACTTTCTATCCCTGATGGGGGTTCATTATAGAATTTAAACTCACTCAGTTTTAACTTATTAAAAAGTTTTCCACACAGTGCTATATAGTATGTTACTGTAACACCATGTCCTAACTAAAAGGTAATAAAAGTATCTTTTCCAAGTTCCATGTTAAAAGGAGTTTTTGTCTTAAAGAGCCCCTATTATGGGTTTTTGAAAATGACCTTCTATGTAGTGTGTAACACAGCTCTTAGTGAAGTGAAATATCCAGCTAAAGCTTAAATCTGAAAGTGGACAGTTTTTAAAACTATTGATTCATCTATAAAAGAGTCGACTCATAGTGGTTTAAATGAATCGTCTTCATAACGAATCTTCAGCTGTTTCGGCGTGACGTCGTCGTGAAACATAATAGTTGCGCGCACAGACCTGGCAAAATTCAAACCTGCGGCCCCGTCCACTAACACAGCAGCAAGACGCTCATGAAGACGCTGTGTTTACCTGGATATTATTGGAAGTGTGAGGGAAAGGAGTTGTTCAGAAATCTGCACGCTTAGTTTCTGCCTCCATCTTGTGATGGACAGACAAGACACCAGGGGTGCAGGCAAAATAAGGACAAATTATTAGGTACACCGGCTGGCTGCTGAATGCTGGAAAAGGCTTGCGAATGGAGAGCGGGAGCCCGCAGAGATAGCTTGTCAGAAGACAGAGGATGCTACAACCTCCCGGCTGGGGATGTGATCGTTTAGAAAAGCAGAGTACAGGTAAGCACTTAGAACATATAGCAGTTCACGGATGAGGTGCCACAGCAATGATTGCAAATAGAAATGATCTACAGGTTTTGTTACTAGTAACCGCGTCTACTGTATCAGGTTAATGCTTCATATTCTCATATCGAGTCTAATGCCACGTTGTAAACGCGACGCGTGCTGCTTTGTTTACAGACTTAAATGCTTTTGTGAGCTCGTTCCACTGCCGTTTGTCATTGCTATGGCCACCGTTAGCTGATTCTGCAACGTGCAGCGGTCAAGGTTCAGAATAGTTCAGCTTTTGCTGCTGTGTGGATTAAAACTGAATGTGTGTCAAACTTAACATAAGCAGTAAGCTTGTGTTTAACTGCACTGCTTTCGGCGCTGAGGTGTCTGAATAACACTGTTGAGAAGCGGGTACTGTTTACTGTGGTGTTAGTAAGTTTACTTTGAAGCGTGTTTCGGGCGTCCGCTGCGATCGGATCCTATACCAATGTTGGCGACCCGGGGGCTTGATAAACCATGCTGGGCATTTTACTGTCTCGCATTGAACGCTGTCAACCAATCGCAACAAACTGTCATCGGTCCAATCAGCGAAGATTAGCTTCGCGCTAAGCAGGGGTTTGGAAACAAATGAATCGCTGAACGATTCATATGGGAGTCGCTGGGATAATTAGGTAACAAAATTAAATGCATATTATAAGACCATGAACGTGTTTTTTGACCTTGCATACATATCAGTATGTTGTTGGAGACCCATAAAACCGAAATATGACCCTTTTCAATGTGTAATATGGGCTCTTTAACCCTCTGTGACAACAATGTGCAAAATTTCTATTTTTGTTTCCAGTGCTTCCCACAGGTTTTGAAATTTACTTGCAGCGGTAGCCAGATTAACACCAAAGTACCTTTAAGGCAAGTCATTTAATTCGGCAGCCATCTTTGAAATGCCTCTCGGGCATTCTGTCTGAATGGGGAAACATCAAATTCTCCAAAACCACTTGCCAAGCTTACGATTACATTACATATTTGGAACCACCAATAAAATTATACAATAACTGTCTTATGAGTTAAGCTTCTAAACGTTCGAATCAAACAACATCAACATATTTTCAGGTTGCTCAAGTTAATGTGCATGCGTACTCGAAAGGAAGGAGATCACGACACCAACCTCATTTATGGCAGTTCTACACATTATCATCCTCTGGATAATGCTTCATCTGATTGCGTTGCTCTTCTGAAGTAATCCACAACTTGGTATTGATGGCGAATCTCCTCCAGAAACAACAGGGACTCTTTGATTACAAGTTTGTGGACGTTTGAGTAGTTGCTGTCATGTGATTGTTGTTTGACAGGACGGACTGTACCTCGAGTTCATTTCATACAGATTACAAAACCAAAAAACTTGTTTTCAAGTGCACTTAGTTCATTTAAAAGCACAGATTCCATGCTTTGCTTGGATATTTTTTATGTCTGTGAAGCAAGTATTGGCTGAGATTGGCTGAGTAAAAGCAGACGCCTGGTACGAGCTTCTCCGTTAGTCTATAGTGATTGATGCTCCTGTACTAGTAGGCGGGGCTTTATTCATCATATTAACCATTACACTTTTCCCCATTCAAAACTATATGACTGACACGTCTTGTGTATTATATGGTCTATGTTAAAACACACCCACTGCACATAAATGGTTAACTTCATGTGACAAACAAAAAAATAACATGATTTTTTACTTTATTTTTATTTATTATGACACTGTTATATACTGTTTCTTTTAAATGGGTTACAAGTTATTTTTAAAAAAGATATTGACTATTTCTCTTTTATGCTATTTAGGAGCCATGTGCACCTACTGACAGGTAAAAGCTGATCTCAGTCTCTAAAGTTGCTATATTGGTATGAAATTTTGTACAGTAGCCTATTGCCAAAGCATTTTAGTATGCAATATTTTAGCATCATCAAATTAATCAAACATACAGCTAATGAGAAATGAATAACAGAAGAAAAAATAAAAAGAGACAATATTGCTAAAAAGTATAATAATTACAATAATAAAAAGTGTAGATTTAAATAAGGCAACTTAGTTAATAATGCAAAGACACATACAATTAACAGCAACTTTACAATGTGAATGTTGAATCCCAGATATTTTAGGAGATTTAAAAACTATGGCCGAACAAATTTCAAAAAGGTGCATCCCTCTCTGTGTGCAGAACATGTGAGATGATAGGAATGGGAAATGGGTAAACAAGAGAAGACTTTCCACTAGTTAATCGATTGAAAACGTTTGTCTATCTTGGCCAGACACAAAAAAAAAAAAAAGTGTAAAAGGGTGATAATAATATTATAAGACTTTTGAATAATACTGTATCTTAAATGCTATTGATAGCTAGTATGTAATAAAAAAATCCATAAATAGTTAAACTAGCACAAATTGTTAATATTATAACAAACTACAACAGTTATTTAAGTATTAATTTATTCCCTTCTGTGATTTTTTTAATTGGGTTATATTTTATATACCTATATTTTTATATATTTATGAAATTATAAAAGCTTATTTATTATGTTAGGTTTTTATAGTGTTTGATGTTTTATGTTCTTGTTGGGTTTGATGAAACGTTCTGCATTACAATTTATTGTGATGTCTTGAATGACAAAAATAATGGAAACCAAAACCTAAAACCAAAACTGAAACAGATAATAGTAAAAAAAATAATAAATAAAAAATTCTGCCACCAAATATACTTGGATGGCCGTTAGTATAAATGGGCAGGTAAAATCTATGTATGGGAAGTACTGGTTTCTATTTCTGTGACGTCACAGTTAAATAACAGCATAAACTACTATGTCAATGATCACTTCAAGTGCTGATTATGTACTTTATTCAGCGTTAAATGCTACTTATGTGAGTTTGAATATCATTTTACGTCACAATTTATGGCCATACTAAAAGCGGAAGCAGTTTACCTTAAATCTTAAAAATAATAATTGGAAAATATAGTTTGAAAATGAAAGTCAGAACTGTGACTAACCAACAACATCAGTCACTCAGTAGCTCATTAATATATAGAAGTTTATTATGTACAGTTGAAGTCAGAATAATTAGCCACCCTTTGAATTTTTTTTTTCTTTTTTTAATATTTCCCAAATGATGTTTAACAGAACAAGGACATTTTCACAGCATGTCTAATAATATTTTTTTCTTTTGGAGAAAGTCTTATTTGTTTTATTTTGGCTATAATATAAGGTTTTTAAGAACCATTTTAAGGTGAAAATTATTAGCCCCTTTAAATATTTTTTTCACTTGTCTACAGAACAAACCATCATTATACAATAACTTGCCTAATTACCCTATTCTGCCTAGTTAACCTAATTTACCTAGTTAAGCCTTTAAATGTCACTTTAAGCTGTATAGTAGTGTCTTGAAAAATATCTAGTCAAATATTATTTACTGTCATCATAGCAAAGATAAAATAAATCAGTTATTAGAGATGAGTTATTAAAACTATCATGTTTAGAAATGTGTTGAAAAAATCTCTCTGTTAAACAGAAATTATGAAAAAAAATAAACGGGGCTAATAATTCTGACTTCAACTGTGTGGATTAGATTATTTCATGGGGAGTGCAGTGCATCTGCTTGTCAAGTGTGACATCACGCAAAGCAGCTTCCGGGTCCAAGAGCTCTATCAAAACAACAACAAATCTCAACAAATGGTAATAGTAAATGTTTACAAAACCGCTGTAATACTCTCGAAAATCATGATCGCAATATATATATATATATATATATATCCATGCCTAATATCACATGGCCAGAAAGTGATTAATATTTTTTAAAATTGTTAAAATATTGATGTCTGTGAAGCACCAAGTCCAGGGACTGTTGTGTACACCATGATTTTATTTTTTAAAAATCACTATAATGTGTGATATGATTAAAAAGTGGCCATGAACAAATAATTTCTCAATTCAGTCGTGTAGCGGCTTGGACGCGGAAACAGTGTCACGACTTAACAAGCAGATTCTGTGCTTCTAAATGGCTGGTATTTAAATGTTTCTGTCATGTCACATCTGGTGTGGACAGATAAATCGCTTGTCACTGGAATCTTGTCACGTCGCATGTAGTTAGGACATGGTGTAAACTAAGCTGCGCCTCTTCAACTGCTTGTTAAGGGTTAGTTCACCCAAAAATTAATCAATTATTTTATTAATTACTCACCCACGTCGTACCAATCCACTGAGACCTTTATTTGTTTCTTCAGAACACAAATCAAGATATTTTAGATGAAATCCAAGAGCTCTCTCATCCTCCATAGAAAGCAATGACCCAGAGTCTTTCAAAGCCAAGAAAGTAACCAGAAATATTGTCAAAACACTCCATGTGACTTCTTAGATTCAGCTGTAATCATACATAGCTCCAAGAACACTTTTGTGCACCACAAAAAAACAACAACTTGGTTTTCCTTAGTTTTTTTTCCATGACAGGTCAGGGTGTGCGTTTACTACAAGCACTATATGACATACTGCCATTAGAGTCAGCAGTGCAACAGTTAAGCACCATATTGCCTGAAGTAAGCACACATGATGATCTGACATGGGAGACATTGGCAAACAAAGTCATTTTAACATTTTTTGGGGGAACACAACTTCTCCTGGAGCTTCATATATATTATATTAATAAATGACATATATGCATATTCATTACAGTAGAACCACTGAAGTCACATGGAATATTTTGACAATGTTTTGGTTCCTTTTCTGGACTTTGAACATCTCTAGACTGTTGCTGTCTATGGAGGATGAGGGCGCTCTTGGATTTCATCTAAAATATCTTAATTTATGCTCTGAAGATGAACAGAAGCCTCGGGGGGGATTGGAACAACATGAGGGTGAGCAATTAATAAGGTTTTTAATTTTTAGGTGAACTAATCTTTTAATGCATCACATGGCAGCAACTCAATGCATTTAGTCATGTAGAAGACAATTTGCTAAAGTACAAACAGAGCATCAGAATGGGACGGGGAGGCATTTTCATTCACTTTGAATGTGGCACAGTTGTTGGTTTTAAACAGGCTGGTATTGCAAATACTGCTGATACTGGGGTTTTTACATAAAGCCATCTCTTAGATTTACAGAGAATGGTGTGAGAAAGAGAAAATATTCAGTGGGTGAAAATGCCTTAATGCATGAGGTCAGAGATGAATGACCAGATTGGTTCAGCTGATAGAAAATGAACAGAGCTACTAAAAATAACCACTTGCTACAACTGAGAAGGGGCATATAGCAGACAGGGCACACACTTACAGTAATTTTCTTTATCAACTGACACTCATTATTCAATCATTAACTCAAAAAATATTATTCAGGTCTTTAGACTAAATGTTAAATAAATAATCTATTAAATCCCAAACACAAAATATACATATATATTTAAAAACTAATTTAAAAGAAGAAAAGCATAACAGACTTTACCTCAAAACACATTCTCTCTTTTCCTCATAATAAAGACGAACTCTTAATAAATAAAAGTATAACATTCAAAGTTTTAAACGTCTTATACTTATCTGTATGACCAAAAAAAAAAAAGAGTAACCTATTTTAAACTGTTTTTGAAATCAAAACGTTAATCAAGTCCTTGCTATCAAACTTGCTATTCTCAACACTGAAAGTCAGCGCATGTGTCAGATGGGAATTTCAGACATTCACTACGTTTACATGGACATCAGTAATGGAATTATTTGCCTTAATCTGAATAAGACAATAATATGATTAAAGTGTTTACATGAGTTGCTTTTTGAATGTTTCTTTCACGATCCTGTTTTACATGTTATACAGCACATAATTCAATTAATGTCATTGTGTCACCATGTTCACTCTGGAGTTTCATGTAATTTCATTTTTAATTTGTCAACTTTAACTGCAGTTTGACACTTTCACTTTCATTCCGGAATATTTCATGCTTGCCTCCATGAAAAACGAGATATTGGATGTGAGTATGAACTGCTGGAAGAGTGTTGTTTTAATGGAATTTGATACCGCACGCCATATGAGGAAAAATGGAATTTTGTGATGCATGTGTGTTTGTGCTCCTTCACAGACTCGGTAGGTGCAGAAAATAGTGTCAAACAGCTGTGTGTATAGACTATCCTGTCACAAAATCCTACACAATGGTAATAGTTTGCGGTCTTTACATGTCTGTACTGCACTAAAATCGGACTAAAATTGGCATTCTCCAAATGTCTTAATTCCATTTCTGTTTAGTTTCGATTATGACTTTAGTTGGATTAAGGTATTAAAAAAATAATAATAAATAAAAATAAATATTGCTGTTCATGGTCGACTCTTAATCAGAGTATTTTCTTAATTGTATTAAAATCTGATTATTGGTGTCCATGTAAACATACTAAATGTGAACTTTAAATGCTTGAAGAAATGTCTAATATGGACATTTTTAAAAGTGACATGCTTATTGGATTTTTCACTATCTTTTTAGAGATAGTTTAAATGTAAAAAAGGCATGATTACATTGTTTTCACATTTGCAAAAAACTAATTTTTATAGCAGTAAAATTACGTGGTTCAAGATTGGTAAAAAGGTCGCCTAGTCTCAGGATTCATACCAAAATTCGGACGGTATGGTAAAAATTTTGTTATTGCCAACATGAATGTCATGAAAGAAACAGGGAGAATCCAATAGCGAGTGAAGGACAGTTCAATGAAGTGCAACAGTAATTATAAGTCTTAAAGTGCTCAAAAAGGATAGAGGTCCTTCCACAGGTCCAAATGAACATGTCATCCAATGGTCTAGACTAAAGAGAAAACCTTAGACATGAACATGAAAACAACAACGGACTAAAAACCAGCAGTAAAACACAGAGTACGTTTACATGGACACCAATAATAGGATTTTAATATGATTAAGACAATACTCCGATTAAGAGTCGACCATGTATACGGCAATTTTTTATTAATTTAATCTGATTAAGCTCATAATCGAACAAAAAATAAATGGGATTAAGGCATGTGGAGTATGTCAATTTTATTTTCGCATTATTAAAGTGCAGTACAGACATGTAAACACTGCAATCAAACTATTACCATTGTGTAGGATTTTCGCCGCATTTTGCGACAGAATAGTCTACAAACATCGCTGTTTGACACTATTCTCTGCACCTACCGAGTCAGTGAAGGACCACAGACACCTGCATCAGGAAATGCGGAGTTATTTTTCCCATACGGCGTGCGGTATCAAATTCCATTAAAACAACACTTATCCAGCAGTTCATACTCACATCCAATATATCGTTTGTCACAGGAAGCATGCAAGAAATGTTCCTGAATAAAAAGTGAAAGTGCCAAACTGCAGTTAAAGTCAACAAATTAAAAGTCAAACACCTGAAATTACATGAAACTCCAGAGGAAACGTGGATAGCGTGGAGACACAATGACGTTAATCAAATTAGGTGCTATAACACATACTGTAACATACAGGAAGAACACACAGACCCATAAACCGTGACAATGAAAGGATGAATTTATCCTGCCATACACTGACAGTTCATGGTCCTGGTGGTGTAATAATGTGGTGGATGTTTTCCTTGGCAGACGTTGGCCTCTTAATCCCAACAGAGCATTGTTTAAAGGATTAGTTCACTTCCAGAACAAAAATATCCCAACAATTTACTCACTCCTTTGATCCAAGATGTTCTGGAACTAATCCTTTAAATACCACAGCCTACCTATGATGGTTACTTCCGGCAGGATAACATGTAATGTCAATTATTCTCCACAGTCACCAGAACTCAATCCAGTAAAGTGCAGCCGACAAATGTGCAGCAACTGTGTGATGCGTTTAAGTTAATATGAACAAAAAAATCTTTGAGTATTCTAGAAGTATACTAGCACCTTGTTAAAGCATTTTGCAATTCTGAGTGTGCCTTATGCAGGTGAGTGGGCTTGATAAACCACCTGTAGTAGACAAACTTTTTCCACTCTCTGCATGCACCAGACACTTTCTTACAGAACTCCATACTTTCTGGGAAATATCTTGCAATTCTGAGTGTGCTCCACACGTGAGTGGGCTTGACAAACCACCTGTAGTTGACAAACTCTTTTACGCTCCGTATGCACTAGACACCTTATAGCACTCCATACTTCTTGGGAAACATTTTGCAATTCTGAGTGTGCTCCACATGTGAGTGGTGAGTGGGCTTGACAAACCACCTGTAGGGCACAATCTCTCCTCTCCGTATGCATAGTGGGTAAAAAAAAAAAAAAAAAAACTTGTCATGACATTTATATACTCACTCTGCTGATTTGTGCTTATTTTATCTTCACTTGTCAGTTGCTTTCGATAAAAGCGTCTGCAAATGAGTAAACAAATGTAAATCTATGCCACAAAAAAAAAATCAGGGAAGTTTACAAGTAATTTGTAAAAGTAATTACAGTAATTTGTATTTACCAATGTCTGAAATTCTGCACGATTGATCTGGTTTAGTCAGTTTAGTGGTTTGTTCACTGTCCACTACAGAAATAATTACACTCATTACACAAATGAGTAGCATTAACTGAGAAACCACTCTCTGTGTTTTAGTTAAATGTGCTTTAAGGTTTGCAGATAAGGTGGAGATAGGATAAACTGCATGATTTTTCATCTGTAAGGATCCATTTTCGAATCACTGGGTCACTGTCTTCATCCTGGGACCAAAACATTTGCTATCTTTTTAAGAACCACAAGCTTCATCCATCAGTGTCAGCTCTAATATTGTATTTCCCACTGATGTCCGCTGGGCAGGTAGGGCCTTTGTTTGTCCGTTTATGTTTTTAGACATGTTGACTCGCAGCACGCTGCACTCTGACACCCGCCTGCCAAAGCGAATAAAAGCAATTTCAGAGTATTTAAACACCTCTGCGCTCTCTATGCCTCTCTGCTGGACTCTCGCTGGCTGGGTTAAAAAAAACATGCTAAATGCATTATAGTCTGAATTTTTTATTATAGGATTGACTGACATGTAAAATAACGCATCACAATTACATTTTTAAAATGTGGCAATTAGAGGCTGGTTTATCTGAAAAAGACCTTGGTGCATATTCATATACTCGAGTGACATTTCTGCTTTTTATATAGGTTTAAAATAACTTTCAAGCTGAATTTTGATAGCTTTTGATAGCAGCGGTACAACTTAAACAAAAAAAAAAATGGAGGGTTCCACTCAATTCTTTCCTATTGTTGTAACACAAATCAGTCAAGTTAACTTAATCATTTTTATAGAAAACAATTAGGTTTTTCCTAAAACAACTTTAGATTTGTGTCGTTTCAACTCATTTTAAAGAAGTAGATTGAACAAGCAGCAAAAGGTTTGTGTAATATACAGTGAGGGAAATAAGTATTTAATCACACTGTGATTTTTCAAAATCTCCTACTTAGAAACCATGGAGGGGTCTGGAATTTTCAGCATAATTGCAATTCAACTGTGAGAGACAGAATCAAAAAAATAAATAAATCAGGAAATCACATTATATAATTTTTTAACAATTTATTTGTAAATTACTGTATCAAATAAGTATTTGATCACTTGAGTCAAGCATTTTAAATATTTAGTACAGAAGCCTTTGTTAACAATTACAGAGGTCAAAGGGTTCCTGTAGTTCTTCACTAGGTTTGCACACACTGAAGAAGGGATTTTGCCCACTGATCTTCTCTAGATCTGTCAGGTTTCAGGGCTGTCACTGAGCAGCATGGAGTTTCAGCTCCCTGCAAAGATTTTCTATTGGATTCAGATCTGGATACTGGCTAGACCACTCCAAAACCTTGTTATGCTTCTTACGAAGCCACTCCTTGGTTTTCCTGGCTGTGTGCTTTGGGTCATTGTCATGTTGGAAGACCCAGCCACGACCCATCTTTAATGCTCTGACTGAGGGAAGGAGGTTTTTGCCCAAAATCTCACAATACATGGCCACGTTCATCCTCTCCTTAATACAGTGCAGTCATTCTGTCCCCTGTGCAAAAAAACACCCCAGGGCATGATGCTTCCAGCCCCATACTTCACTGTAGGTATGGTATTATTGGGATGATACACATCATTCTTCTTCCTCCAAATTCGATGAATAGAGTTAAGATCAAAAAGTTTTACTTTGGTCTCATCTGACCACAGGACTTTCTCACATGAATACTCTGGACCATCCAGATGGTTCCTGGCAAACTTCAGATGGGTCTTGACATGGGCTAACTTAAGCAGGGGAACCTTCTGTGCGATGCATGGTTTTAAAACATGACATCTTACTGTATTACTGATAGTACCCTTGAAAACGATAGTCCTAGCTCTCTTCACGGCATTGATCAGCTCCTCCCGCATAATTCCGGACTGATTCTAGACCATTCTTGGCATCATTAATACCCCACGAGAAGAGATCTTCCGTGGGGCCCCAGTCTGAAGGACATTGACATTCATCATTAGCCTCTTCCTTTTTCTGACAATTGCTCCAACAGTTGCTCTTTCTATGAAAGTCTACAATTTCATCTCTTGTGTCCTTTGACAGCTTATTGGTTTTGGCCATGTTGCTACTTAGACTTTTGACTGATTGTGGGGTGCATAGGTTTCTTTATGACAGCTAGTGACCTCAAACAAGTGCTACTAAATTAGAATCATGAGCAGAGTGTAGCTGGACTATTTTAAAGCAAAATAACAGGTCTTTGAGGGTCAGAAATTTGGCTGAAAAGCAAGTGATCAAATACTTATTTCACACAGTAATTTACAAATAAATTGTTAAAAAGTCATACAATGTGATTACTGCATTTTTATTTTTAGATACTCACAGTGGAATTGCACCTATACTGAAAATTCCATGATTTCTTAGTAGGAGATCTTGAAAAATCAAAGTGTGGTTAAATACTTATTTCCCTCACTGTATGCTGTGCATCTACTCTATAACACAATATAACAGATAACAGACAGCAGTGAGAACTGCCAGATCACAGGGGGCAGCAGTCTCAGGAGAGAACCCCAGACTTCCCTCTCCCCAGACACTTCCTCCAGTTCATCTAGTAAGATCCCGAGGCATTCCCAGGCCAGCCAAGAGAGATGTTCACTCCGGCATGCCCTGGGTCTTCCCTGAGGCCTCCTCCCAGTGAGACATACCTGGAACACCTCCCTACGTAGGTGTCCAGAAAGAATCCACAACAGATGCCTGAGCCACCTTAACTGACTTATGCCAATGTAGAGGAGAAGTGGCTCTACACCGAGCTCCCGGGTGACAGAGCTCCTCACCCTATCTATAAGGGTGCGCCATGCCACCCTGCGAAGGAAACTCATTTCAGTCTGTTGTATTCGAGATCTTGTCCTTTCAGTCATGACCCAGAGCTTATGACCATAGGTGAGAGTAGGAAGGTAAATTGACCAGTAAATCAAGAGCTTTGCCTTTCGTCTCAGCTAGCTGTGGCTTCACAACAATGGACCGGTACATCAACTGCATTACTGCTGCCGCTGCAGTGATCCACCTGTCAATCTCACATTCTATTCTTCCCTCACTCATGAACAAAACCCCAAGACACTTGAACTCCTTGACCTGGGGTAAGGACTTTCCTCCAACCTGGAGATGGCAAGCCACCTTTTTCCGGTGAATGACCATGGCCTCGGACTTAAAGGTGCTGATTCTCATCCCAGCTGCGTCACACTCTGCAGTAAACTCCCCAGGGCATGCTGAAGGTCCATGTCTGATGAAGCCAACAGAACAACATCATCTGCGAATAACAGAGATGAAATCCTGTGGTCTCCAAACCAGACCCCCTCCAGCCCTTTAGAAGTGCCCTTTAGAAGTGGAATTTGTTTGCAGAAGCTGAACTGGGATTAGTCTTTCTATGTCACAATCTGTAAAAACCCAGCTAAATTGCCTTTTTTAGAGATTAATGACTGTCTAGAGCATCTGGTTTTAATCTGACTAGAAGGTCTGATATTGTGTGGGTTTTTTCCGAGCCGCTGTTTATTGCCAATGGAATGATCAGATCACACTTCCATTACAGAAAGTGTCATCTTGATAAATGAGATTCACTCTGGAGTGACATGTGCTCTGTGTGTTCCTAATAGAAGAGAGATTGTGAGGTCAATGCTTGATTTACAGCTATTTAAAGCCTTCAGACCTGTTTGTTATATCAGGGAAGAGATTTCAGGATGAAAGGAGGGGATGCGCTTGTGAGCGGTTGGCCTCTAAAGGATCCAGTTTGCACACCCAGATTTATTGTGTGATTTATGATCTTGGAGAAGCAAGAGTGTGTAGCATTTTAATTGCAGAGTCGGCAACAGAGGCGAGTTTCACTGGAAAATTTGCTAGCGCTTGAGTTACAGAAACAATAGTACAGCTTAAGCAAGCTCATTATTTAAAAAATATAATATTTACTTTTTTATTATTAATATTTAATGGCTTTCAACGCAACAGAGCGGGGGAGAGCTTTAAAAGTGAAGGTTTTTCTGTATTATTTATATACTATTACAGTATTTGAAGTAGTTTTGTCACAATACTGGAATTTGAAGCCAGTCAGTACTGAAATTTTAAAAACAGCCCTGATTTGCCATTGTGCTCACATGCTCAACAGATATTACTGTGATTGGCCATGAAGGTCATCAGTTCACTGAACTCACCACTGTTTACTGAGTGTAACTATACACACAGTGTACACTGCAGTGTTTTAAAGCCGTGAAGATCAGCTAGTCTGTTTATGAGCTGATATACGAGCAATCCGCTAATGAATTGATTGATCTTCACAGCTTTAAAACTCTCTAGTGTCTCTGTATGTGACAAAATAGCAAATCAGTGCTGTTTGAGAACTTGTTTAACAGCGCTCAAATGCTAGCAAGAAATGGACGTTTAAAACATCAATATTGATTAGTACCAAATTCCAGTATCGTGACAACCCTACTTTTAAGTTTAAATGATCTTTTTATTTTAGTTTATGTTTTACATCCATTTCAGTAACTTTAATACTTTTATTTATAGTTATGCTACCCATTTTAGCACACTTCAAGTCCATTAACTTTTATTCATGTTTTTAATTAATAAATGGTCACAGTTCAGTTCAGTTTGGCTCAACTAGAAGTTCTATACTTCATCTTTAAATGTACGTTTTCCATTCAGAGGCTTATGCTTATCAGTATTAAAGCCACTTAAAGGCTTTTTGCTATCATTAACTCCTTCACTTGTTTTAAACCTTTTCAATTTCTTATTTCTGTAAGTACACAAAGCAAGATTTACTGAATGATGTTTGGGAAAAAACTGCCATTTTTTGTTGTATTTATTAATGCCATTGGTTGAGAAAGAAATTCAAAAATGTTTAGAACCACTGAATTGTAAATAAATAGCTTTTATGTGAACTATCCCTTTATAATACATATTCTTTACCCCTTAGCGCTGCTTTAATTGACCATAGCAATTTGTGATGGCTGAATAACACCAATAAGACATGGTAAGATTTCAATGCGCCCAATAATTATTCAGCTTTCTGACCCAACAGCTTTTTTACGCCAACAAAACAATTACAATCCACAGCTGATTATCTTAATTTGCCCTTCCACCGGCATTCACTGGCACACCATGCACTACAAGCTAATGACATCCAATAATAAAGCAGAGCCGTAGCTCCCGCTGAGAGTTTGACTGTGCACTGGTCTCCAAATCTCTGATCCCTTTAGGATTCGTTCCCTGTTTACAGTCTGTGTCAAAGATGTTCTTTTTTTTATCTCTCACTGTCTTCATTGTGTCGCCAAACCACATCCTGTTAGAACACACTGTCATCTAGTTCCCTAATTAGGGAGTTAAAAAAACACTCAAGATCTCATGCTGTTTGAACGCTCTTCTGGGGTTTACAATCTTCTTAGGACTTGTGTAGGATGTATTATGAACGTAAATAACATGCAATGATTATCTCTGGTTGTCACAAAGCACTTTAAAAGTACTAGATTGCCTAAAATAAATAAATTGCTCACAGTCATGTTCTTTTAAACCATATGATTTTCCTTTTGTCTGTGTAAAATTTATTTATTTGAGACTTGAGAGCTTGGGAATGAGTTGTGAACTAAATGTGAGTAATTAAATAATAAAAAAGTTCATTTCAAGTCAACTTTCCCTTTAAGACTTGCAGTATTTAGAGAAAGTACACAAATCAGGACACTATGTGCTTGCATTGGGGTGTAAAAGGATGGTTTGATACTTCAGTTTGATTATTAGGTTTGGTTTTTAGCATGGCTTTTTAGATTAGATTTTTTTTGCTTTGTTTTTATTAAACAGTGGTTTGCCTAAAATTTTTTAGCTTTGAAGAATCTATCTTTATATATAATGCTGTAAGCTATTACTATAAGGTTAAAATTAACACGTCAAACTATTAAGTTAACTTCCTAAAAATATTTAAATAATCAGCACAAAAAAAAACTTTCTGAAAGATTGAAAAAATGTAAATTGCAAGTTAATTAACATCTTAATCTGATATTAAAATAATAATTCTACTCCAATTCTTTGTCGAAATGTAATTATTTACATGCATGGCTTTCATAACTTGTTCGTATTACATATTTACACTCACCGGCCACTTTATTAGGTACACCTGTCCAACTGCTCGTTAATGCAAATTTCTAATCACCAATCACATGGCAGCAACTCAATGCATTTGGGCTTGTAAACATGGTCAAGACGATCTGTTGCAGTTCAAACCGAGCATCAGAATGGGGAAGAAAGGTGATTTCAGTGACTTTGATTGTGACATGGTTGATTGTGCCAGACAGGCTGGTTTGAGTAATTTTCACGTACAACCATATAGAGAATGGTCCAAAAAAAAAGAGAGATAAAAAAATATCCAGTGAGCGGCAGTTCTGTGGGAGCAAACGCCTTGTTGATGCCAGAGGTCATGGGAGAATGGTCAGACTGGTTTCAGCTAATAGAAAGGCAACAGTAACTCAAATAACCACGCGTTATACCACGCGAGATATGCAGAAAAGCATCTCTGAATGCACAACACGTCCAACCTTGAGGTGGATGGGCTACAGCAGCAGAAGTCCACAATGGGTGCCACTCCTGTCAGCTAAAAACAGGAAACTGAGGCTATAATTTGCACAGGCTCACCAAAATTGGACAATAGAAGATTGGAAAAATGTTGCCTGGTCTGATAAGTCTCAATTTCTGTTGCGACATTCGGATGGTAGGGTCAGAATTTGGCGTCAACACCATGAAAGCATGGATCCATCCTGCCTTGTATCAATGGTTCAGGCTGGTGGTGGTGGTGTAATGGTGTGCAGGATATTTTCTTGGCACATTTTGGGCCCATTTGTACCAATTGAGCATTGTGTCAATGCCAAAGCCTACTTGAGAATTATTGCATCATAGATGTGCAGCCGAAAAATCTGCAGCAACTGCGTGATGCTATCATGTCAATATGGACCAACATCTCTGAGGAATATTTCCAGTACTTTGTTGAATCTATGCCACAAAGTATTAAGGCAGTTCTGAAGGTAAAAGGGGGTCCAACCCAACACTAGTAAGGTGTACCTAATAAAGTGGCCAGTGAGTGTATTTCAACATACATGTTAAATACTTAAAACATTACTAACAAGCTGTGTAGAATTTAATATATAGGCTAATATTGTGCAAATATTTAGAGAATACCGCTTATTTTCCTAGCAAGCGAATAAGTCGTGGGCATGAATCAATTAATATTGACTTGTTAAAGATATAGTCATTTAAAGCCATACTGTATTTATGGTATTAGAAAAAAATCTGAAACAAAAAAATTGGTATGAATAAGTGTACTGCCACTCATAGTTTGTACTAACAAAATCCAGTCTGTGCTTCTGCAGTTGAATTTTTTCCAAAGCCAGACAGTGCTAAAGTCCCAGTGGAGATCTGCTGTATAATCCTGCAGGAATGATTATAAAGAGATGGATGATCTGACAGCAGTTCAATGCAGCGTTTCTCGCACACGTCTCAATAATGGAAGCACTTGCTGACAGTAAAAAAACAGCTCCAGATGTTGTTGTTGCTGAAGCCGTTCAGTTTTTTGATTGCTAAAGGGAAAACAAAAGGATTTTCTTCACACCTCAGTGAAATATTACAAATATCTCAAAAAAAAGGAGGAGAGATCCCAACATCAGTAGAAATGGTGGAAATGTCAGATGGATTAAATTTTTTATGTTAATAATGTTCCTATGTATAAACTAACTAATATGACAACTCTCCAATATAAAGCTATGGAAAAAATTAAGAGAACACTTGTATATGCTCAGTTTCTCTGCATTTATTATTTTTAAGTGTGTGTTTGAGTAAAAACAATGTTTGTTTTTTTATTCTGTAAGGTTCTGATGAACTTTCGTCTGATTCTAAAATAAAAAGGCTGCAAAAAACAACAAAAAAGTACCATGTTTTCAACCATCAATGTTTGGTGGAAGAATAATTTTTACAATTTGCTTTCATTTTCAGAAAAATAAATTATTTATAGAGCCCCTATTATGGGTTTTTACTAAGTCAACTCAGTCTGTTGTGATTGCCAGCAATGTGTTCTCTGTTGGAGATTACCTCCTAATGAACTACAACTCCCAGAACTCTCTGCACTCATCAACTCCTGCAACAGCTGACTATAACCTGGATATTCACACACAGACACAGCTGCTGTTCATTTACACTGATTATCAGGACTATAAATACCGCTCACTTTCACTCACACACCGCCGATTCTTGTTTCACTACTGAGCATTACGAAGCATTTTCCTAGTTTGATTTTCCTGTGTTTTTGATCCTAGCCTTGTTCCTCATTTTAATTCATTGCCGCCTTGTCTGACCCCTCGCCTGCATATTGACCACGTCTTTTGGATTTCCCTTGTACCACTATTTTGCTCCTGTTTTTGACCCTTGCCTGTACGACCTTGATTATATTAAACTGCATTTGGACGCATCCACGCATCGACGTCGATGCGCGACATCGCCAAATATGAAGTGCTGGATATGGTAAAATGTGAACGTGCCTTTCCCTTCAAACACTAGCGGAGCATAGGGGATCATGACACAAAGATTACTATCACTGAGAGATGGCCAATTATGCAGCTGTCAGTTTTCTGATTATTAATACAATACACTACGTTGCAATGTGGGATTTGCCGGCCGTTTGTTATTAAAGGAAGGATCGGCAAAGATATAACGCGTCCAAATGCACATTGAAAACACAAGTGCTTTTTCCGTTACTGATTTAAATGCATTTGAGTGCGCGATTCTCTGCCGTTTGTCATTGTTATGGCCAGCTGTTCCTACACACGTGTGGCGCAGTCAATTTTCAAAATAGTTAAACTTTTGCCACTGTGTGGATTAATACTGAATGTGTGCTGTTGTTATTACTTGGGGTTAGTGTTAAGAGTAGAGTAATATGCTAATTTTTTTTGCATTGGGCTCACACATATACTCTGAACTACTTCATAACCATGGTGGAGGGGTTTGGAAACAAATGAACCGATGAACAAATCCTATGGGAGTTGTTGGGATAATTAAGTAAAAATAAATGCATATTATAAGACAATTAAAGTGTTTTTTGACCTTGCATGCATATCAGCCTGTTGTTGGAGACCCCAAAAACAAAAATATGACCTTTTATAATGCATAACATGGGCTCTTTACATAAAATTATTTTTAAAATAAAATAAAATTAATACTGTAAATAAAATTATTCTATTATTTGGAAGGTATGATAAAAATCTAAATATAATAAAACAAATATTAGCATTTTGATAAACCCAGTAAATCTTTTAAAATCCAGTAAATTCAGATAAGCTAAGAAATGTTTAGTAGTCTCCTAAATTGTTTGGTCACACTTTTGATTTTGATGGTCTGTTTGTTGAATTTAAGTTACATCGCATCTACATGCCAACTAATTCTCATTAGATTATAAGTAGACTGTTAGGTTAGGGTTAGTGTTAGTTGACATGTACTTGCAAAGTTTCCTTTAGTCAGGTAAATGTCTGTTGATGGAGCAGTATCAACAGATATTAAGCAGACAGTCTACTAATACTCAAATGGACCATCAAAATAAAGTGTTACCAAGAAAACATTGAACATTTAGATAATGACAAGCTTTCACATTCCACAGAGAAAAAGATAATTCGAGTTCTGAGCGACCAAAGCATTCTCAATTTAGACTCTGTGAACTTCAGCTCAATTTTTTTGTTTTACTTTATTCCCCAAATCATACAACCCAATTATCAATGATAAAAAATGTTTTGTTTGAAAGTATATTCAGAATCCACTTGGCTCAGAAATCTGAGGCAACACATGCAGTTTATAAGGTATGATGCATTTAAAAAGTCAAAGAACGATCAACGGCATTTTCTGACATTCTCATAACGACTGCTTTTGATCAGACAAACTTTCATATTTTCATTAGACATGCTTTTACGAATCTTTTTATCTGAATGAATCACTTCCTCTCAACTGTGAAGGAGGTCTGTCTTTCTGATTACAGTTTGTTGATCATAAACATTTGTTAAGACTCTCAAGTGCTGCTGTCATTATACATCTCTCTCCCTCTCTCTCTCTCTGAACTCTTTCGAGAGCTCTTCTGCCTAGTGAGGTGTTAATCTTCAGATGAAAGACGTTCTGTAATTGCCTCACACTTTCTTTCTCTGAAAGATGCTGCTGTACTTCAGCACTGAAGATCATAGCAATACTGAACCTCTTGTGTCACTCTTAAACTATAAAATAATTACTTTGCAGGGACTCTGGCAGGCATTACCATAATACACTCAAGAACTGAATATTCAAATTGCTTTACAAAACTTTGTACAATGATTTATTAAGCGTTCTGTCATGCAGAAATAATAAGTGTAAATCAGCAATATAAAATGAAACCGTTTTTCCATGTGTAAAGCAGTAGACTGTCTATAGATATAAAGACATGGATTGGGAAGGATTGGGATGGATTGGGATGGAGGGATTGAGATGGATTGGGATGGATGGATTGGGATGGATGGATTGGGATGGATGGATGGATTGGGATGGATGGATGGA
>CAIGQZ010001492.1:23324426-23335859 GCA_903798205.1 Danio tinwini | reverse complement strand
ACTACTACTACTATCACAACTACTACTACGGTTACTACTACTACCACAACAACTACTAATACTGTTAGTACAACTACAATAACTATTACATATAATATACTATACAGCTACTACAACTTCTATGATGACTACCACTACTACCACAACAACAACAACAACTACTACTACTACTACTGTTACTAGTTTTACAGCAAATTGTAATTTTTAATTTACAATGCACTTGTAAATTTTACAGTATTACTGGCTAAATTTACAAGCGCACTGTAAATTAGCAATTATAACTATGCTGTAGTTTTACAGCACAATTGTAATTGTAGTTTACAGTGGACTTGTACATTTTACAGTATTACTAGCAACCAAAATTGCCACTAATACTGTCAATTTTACAGCATTTTTTCACAGTGTTGATAAACCATGTCTACTGATGGTGACTATTGCATGAACATCACTGAATTCAGATATTTATTCAACATCCTGATGAACTATCACATGTGAAATGTCAGAAAAAACAAGTGTGCATCACATGTATGATTCAGCACAGAACAGAGTTGCCCTCCTTCTGTTCCAACAAATCCAGTCTACTGTAGGGTGTGAATTGGTTTAATTTGACGCAGCAGCTGCACGGCAGTCAAACACGTTGAAACGAGACGCTCCTCCTGAAACTCCATAAGGAAACTTTAACAGCTTCAGACAGGAGGCCTTTACTAATGCCTGAGAGAGAGAGATAGTGGGCAGCATCTGTCTGCGTGCCTCAAAAAAGTTTTATGCGTTATGTTTTGTCTCCTCACAATCAGTTCATAAATGCGGTTCTCTCTCTTTTGATCAATCCAAAATTAGAGGTCTCAGAAACAGCAGCGCAGTCGATGGAACCGTATCAAGTTGGACGGCTGACAGGAACGATAACAAGTTCCACCTGATTGCATGAAACACAGAAGAGACAGTGTTTGCTGGCTTCATTTACTCAAAATGAACGCTTTATTCTCTTTCTGCTTGAGTAATAAAGTAACACATTTTCTAAAATACTCTTCTTTTTTTTTTTTCTTTTTTTTTTACAAATTAGAGTAGCACCAAGTTTTTTTTTTCAACTTCTTCCTAATCAAACACACCTGAATCAACTCATCAGAACATTAGAAGAGACTCCAAAACCTGAAGTTAATAGGTCAGATAAGGGCGACATCCAAAATATGTACTGTTGGTGTGCCTCTAGGAACAGGGTTGTGAAACGCTGGTCTATAGTGTGTCGTTTGGGATGCAACTCTAGACTTCAGCGTATTTTCACCTCTATATGAAAAGCCTGTTTAATGTGTTTTGTGATACAGTATTTATGGATAATGATTGCTCCATCAATCTTTATCTTTTACGAGACCACAGATCTAGCCATTTACTGTGTTAGGAGGACTTTGTGGAAACCGATTCTGAAGTACATGTGTCAGCTTCCCTTGAAATCCATCATTTATATTCATTTATACAACATCAGCGTAGATGTGAGTGGTTTGTGATCTAATCAATATTTTGTCTGCTGAGTGTTTAGTTGTGAAACTAGAGTTTTAGCTGAGCTGTAATTAAAAGTACCATGTATTCACACTGCCGTCTCTCCTGGGTCCTACAGGACCTTCATTAACGTTCCACAAACTGGTCTGCTGGAGTCCACAAAGGTCCTGTAAAAGGCCACAAATCATTAGGATTCTCAACACTATTTCATTTTAATTGCTTGTCGACCTGTTGACCGTGCCGGTGCTCATATTATTCCATACAGACTGCCCTGCTAACTCTGCCCAACCTCTGGGGTCAGAGAGCATCAACTGAACAATGGCTGACACACTTTTAGACCCGCTTTATGGAAATGAAGGTCTTTGTGCTCATTCGATTGCATTTTGACTTGAAGAAGCTTACATTATGGCAGAACAAATTGGCTAATATTCACAGAAAGGAGTCGCCTGAACCTGAGGACAGTTTCAAGGTCCTGATGCCACATCTGAAATGAGTTTTTTTTACTGGAGGTCTCAGTTGGAGAGATTGCTGTCAGCTGATATTAATCTCACCTTGGCTTCAATAGGGTGTCATAAAAAATAGGGATATGTAAAACAAAATAGTGTCAGGGACGGTTACTCCTCTCGGCGTTCGAGACCGTTACATCACAAGGGAAAGGGAAAAGCAAATCCATTAGAAATAGGAAGCTAAATTTATCATGCATTCAGATATACGCAGATTTGCTTCAGGTCATTGGCTTCTTCAACCTCTGTCAGATGACCATTTTTTGTAGCTGCAGTTGTACACACACAGTATATGGCACTGATCTGACAGAACTAAACTAAAGGAACTTAATTATGTTTTAGGTCTCTTTACATTTATAGTTTTTTGTTATTATTACAGTTTTCAGGGCAGTGGCAACCAGAACATTATTAGTTTGTCACTGGAATCAATGTTACCTGCAATCCACCCTAAATGACTAATGCTTGAATCGTGCAATCCTCCGTCAGTGAGAAACTTCTATAAAACTTTTAGAACGATTGATTAAAGTTTGTTTTGAATTATTCACTTTAGTCAAATCAAAACACACAGTGGCATTTAATTCATATTTACATTCATTTAGCAGATGCTTTTGTCCAATTAAAAAGGTATTCAGTGATTCAACGAGAAGAGGCAATACACACAAGAAGTGCGCTTGTTATAAAAAGCAACTTTTTGTGGTAAGAAAATTAAGTTCTCGCATAAAGAGAAGGGCGTGCTTTTTTAGAGAGAGAAGAATGTTTCTACAGGTGGTTTGTGAAGTCCACTCACCTGTGTAATGTACGCTTCATAAATGCAGTGTTTTTTATTATTTATAAATTTTTTGTTATTTTAAGAGTGTGTCTGGTGTGTTTTCTACAGGTGGTTTGTCAAGCCCACTCACCTGTGTGAAGCACACTCAGAATTGCATAAAGTTTTGAGGTTGTAGTGTGGTGTGGGGAGAGAAGAGGGGGTCCTTGTTTTATTCACAGGGGTTCAGGTGATCTCGAAAGAGTTTTTGTAGTTGACATTTGAATAATACAGTCCAGTATCCAACATATGGTATGACTCAGTTGTTTTTCATTTAATCAAAGCAACACCAGGCATCCTATATTTTGTACCCCTAATAAATGATTGACATAAGTCTTGACAAGAATCTCAACAACAGCATTTTATTTTGACAAATTTTTGAGACCAATTTTTAGAAAGCCTAAACAACATGTTCAACACAGGCTCATTCTGAAAATGTAGCCCTATATACATTTCTGGAGATCACAAATAATGTAGCCAGAAGTAAGTACGTAGTCTTTAAAATGAATGCTACAGGGCGGTATGATGCCGTTCCTTTTCACGCGCTAACCAGCTGACTGCTTACCTCCGTATGGACGACTTTCCTGCTGTTACCAGTTTGTCCAGTAGCTTGCCATATACGTTGGCAGACTTAAGATGCAGAGAGGAGTTGACCGCAACGACAGGATTCGAGTCTGGCGAAGAACGGTTCCAGAAAGCAGGTAAGACAAAAACAAAAGCTAAAAAATAAAATAAACAAGTAAATAACAGGGTGAGAATGTGGTAAAATCTGAAAATGTTGTAAAAAAAATCAGACGAGGGCTTTTCTTTTTCTGAATTGCTTTTTAAAAATGTCAGTTGGGTTTAAGAAAGTGGGTGGGCGGGTCAATCGGTGCTTTTGAAAACACTATGGGGTGGGTCAATCAGTCAGTCGACAGCGGCTTCTGGTGGTTTTATGAGAGAAGAACAGTTGGGATTGGTACTCGCGAGAGAAAATTTGGGATCTCAAAAAGTGTACACAGCCACCTCTGGTGGATTCACGAAAACAAAAACTACAAAAAAAAAACTGCATATTTGGCGCTCTCCAGAAATGTATATAGAGGTTTTGAGAATGAGCCTGGGTTGATCATGTCTGTAATGCAAGAAAAGTGTTTCACCTGTGCTGCTCTCACAGGGGTTTGTCAAACTATATCAGTGTGTGTATCAGTATCAGCTCTCAACACAACACGTCACACCGGCACAGAGCGGCACACAGCGCTGGTCAATACGCTTATCTTAGGGAACACGTGCAACAAAACTGATCAAAGAAACCTTCATCTACACTTTTATATTGCAGACCCACTGAAGTGCCTCCAAAACACGTTTTCAGATGAGCATTTATCTACAGAGCACAGTCATGTAAATCTGAAATATCAAGGCCTATCATTTCTTTTATCTGATTCTTCCCTTGTGTTGCAGGTGCTGAACATTAGTTTGGATGACGGGATGGAGGCAGTTCTGGAGGATTTGGGTGGACCCGTGACCTCCATTCTGGCCAACAGCTCAGGGTTATCAACGGGTCTGGTGCTGCGGAGCTCTAGTAACCAGATCTCAGTACAGTTTAGCAGCGAACGAGCCACTCAGCCTGGGTTATTAATTCTGCGGTACAGAGGTACAATCTAAACGTTGTGATATCTTCTTCATTTTTGAGTTAAGAGTGTTAATAATAAAGTGCTAAATAAGCTAAATAATAATAGTGATTGGTTTATAGTAATATTAATCCTCAGTGTTAGAGTGTTGATGCTATTTTTTGCAGAGGAGAATGACAGCAGCTCTCTGTTTGTGTGTGTGTGTGTGTGTGTGTGTGTGTGTGTACACACGTGTACATGTGCAAAGAAAAATTCTTAAACACACTAGACATTTATTTTGAGGCAGACAGCTCTTCCAGAGATGGTATTGTTATATGGGCTCCTGTAAACACTGTCAGTAAGACATCTTTAATGTAAGCATGTCTCCTGTATTTTTAGATCCTATATAAATGAATAAAAATCCTTATGTATAATAATTAATTGCTAGATATGCAATTCTGTGATTACAGTACAAACTGTAATCCAGAACAAAATAATTATTGGCAATTCAAAATAATTGTTATTAATTCTTATGCTGTCAAAGCTTCATGTTCAGCATCATCACTGCAGTCACATGATCTTTCAGAGATCATTCTAATTATCTTATAATCAATGATGAAAATACACTCAATGGCCACTTTATTAGGTACACCTGTCCAACTGCTCGTTAACACAAATTTCTAATCAGTCAATCATGGCAGCAACTCAATGCATTTAGGCATACAGACATGGTCAAGACGATCTGCTGCAGTTCAAACCGAGCATCAGAATGGGGAAGAAAGGTGATTTAAGTCACTTTGAACGTGGCATGGTTGTTGGTGCCAGACAGGCCGGTCTGAGTATTTCAGAAACTGCTGATCTACTGAGATTTTCATGCACAACCATCTCTAGGGTTTACAGAGAATGGTCTGAAAAAGAGAAAATATCCAGTGAGCGGCAGTTCTGTGGGCAAAATGCCTCATTGATGCCAGAGGTCAGAGAAGAATAGCCAGACTGGTCGAGCTGATAGAAAGGCAACAGTAACTCAAATAAGCACTCATTACAACTGAGGTATTCAGAAGAGCAATACATCCAACCTTGAGGCGGATGGGCTACAGCAAGACCACACCCGGTGCCACTCTTGTCAGCTAAGAACAGGAAACTGAGGCTACAATTTGCACAGGCTCACCAAAATTGGACAATAGCAGATTGGAAAAACGTTGCCTGGTCTGAGGAGTCTCAATTTCTGCTGCGACATTCGGATGCTAGTGTCAGAATTTGGCATCAACAACATGAAAGCATGGATCCATCCTGCCTTGTATCAACAGTTCAGGCTGGTGGTGGTGGTGTAATGGTGTGGGGGATATTTCTTGGCACACCTTGGGCCCATTAGTACCAATTGAGTATCGTGTCAATGCCACAGCCTACCTGAGTATTGCTGCTGACCATGTCCATCCCTTTATGACCATAGTGTACCCATCTTCTGATGACTACTTCCAGCAGGATAACACGCCATGTCAAAGCACGAATCATCTCAGACTGGTTTCTTGAACATGACAATGAGTTCACTGTACTCACTGGACCTCCACAGTCACCAGATCTCAATCCAATAGAGCACCTTTGGGATGTGGTGGAACAGGAGATTCGGATCAGGTCAATTTGGATCAAAATCTCTGAGGAATATTTCCAGCACCTTGCTGAATCTATGCCACAAAGGATTAAGGCAGTTCTGAAGGCAAAAGGGGGTCTAACCCGTTACTAGTAAGGTGTACCTAATAAAGTGGCCGCTGAGTGTAGTGCTACTATGTTTTGAAAAATACATTATTGAGAAAATTACATATTGTGTGCATAATCAAAAAGATACATTTGTTGACTTTTGGTTGTGAATTGCATCTCTTTGCAATAAAACTAGCGCTACTTTTCTGTAGTTAAAAACAATGTGAGAAATCATTTGAAATTAAATCATTTGTACCATAATAAATGTATTTTCTGTAACTCTAGATCATTTTAGATACTGAGTAGAAGTATTAATTTATAAAAAAAATAAATCGTACTGACCCTAAACTGACTCTAGACTAAACCAAGTCATGTTGACCCCCAAATTAAACCATCTCTTTGTGTTTGGCAGGCACCACGGAAAAAGTTACTGGCCAAAAGCCTGTTAAGTTTAAATGCATTTGAAGTGCACGTGAACTCCGCTCCTGCTGCTAAACAGAGATCAATAGCGTTTCTCCCAGATAAAGATTAAATGAGAGCGAGCTATAATGCATCGCTGTGCCCTATCAATATTTATGCGCTAAGGTTAAATGCGCCGTTCAAATGGTCAAGGGCTCAATGAATGCTATTAAAGGCAGCGAGATGCAGCTCAGGGGCCATGAAGAGCACCAATACACTGGCAAAAGCAGTTAAATTAATGAACCGTTTGGCATACGATGACCTCCTTGTGATATGCTCTTCAGACAGTATTTTTACTCATAATATAGAAGACAAATGAAACAGTTAGGGGTGAACTCACTGAACAGTATAGCACCATTCAGTGTGGGCTATCTAAGCACATAAAACGTTGTGTTATGCTTATTTACAACTGCAAATCAGAAAAAGTTGTGATGTTTCCACTGTGTCCATCCCAGATGCCTCCGAGCCCAGAGAAGTCAAAGGTGCACACTAAATTAGCGCTTAATTGCTCCTGTTCCAACTTTTTATTTTAAACATGCAAGAACCAAAATTGGAATATGTATAATCATAATCAAAATCATGATGAACACATTAAATAATGTTTGTTGTATTGAAATGATTTTGCATCATTAGATTAGATTAGATTCAACTTTATTGTCATCACACATGTACAAGTACAAGGAAACGAAATGCAGTTTAGGTCTAACCAGGAGTGCAATAGCAGCAAGTGCAGGATACAGGTATTAGTTATAAAGTGCAGTTATAGAAAAACTATGGTGATATTTACAAATGGATGTACTATCAACATTATATACAGGTTGTGTTAGCTATGAACAGAGATTTACAATAGATGGATAAATGTACAGGTTGCTATTAATAATCAGAAGTGTGCAGATAGATAAACATAATTACAAATGTATATGTACAGTGGATGTGTACATAATTTACAAATGTACATGTGCAGTAAGTATGTACAGTTCAAATAAATGAATCAGTGCAATGAATGTGCAATTTTTAAATGTGCAAATGTTAAGTAGTGCAGTGATTATGAGGAGTCTGAGTTATGAGGAGAGGAGAGTGGGGTGTGTATTAGGGGGGCAAAAAGTCAGTGGGGAGCAGAGTTCAAAAGGGAGACAGCTCTGGGGAAGAAGCTGTTCTTAGTCTGCTGGTTTTTGTCCGGGGGAGCCTGAAGCGCCTGCCAGAAGGCAGGAGAGAAAACTTTTTTAGACGATCTAGACAAATAAAATGTGTATATATGTATGTGTGTGTACAGTATTCTTAAGGCATGCAAATTTGGATATTTTGGCCTAAAGTTTTTGTAAAGAAAACCTTACTTTTAATTGTTTCTTTTGCTGCACTTGATTGGTTTTAACTGTCGACTGTCTGTATCAACTACATAACATACACTCACTGAGATGTTGAGATGAGATCTGGTAACTGTGGAGGCCATTTGAGTACAGTGAACTCATTGTCATGTTCAAGAAACCATTCTAAGAAACGAGTCTAAATACCTATCAGAAGATGGGTAGACTGGCTGGCTTCCATGCTTTAATGTTGTTGATGCCAAGTTCTGACCCTACCATCCGAATGTCGCAGCAGAAATCGAAACTCAGACCAGGAGGTCTGATTTTCAAATTTTGGTAAGCCTGTGTGAATTGTAGCCTCCGTTTACTGTTCTTAGCTGACAGGAGTGGCATCTGGTGTGATCTTCTACAGCTTTAGCCCATCCGCCTTTAGGTTGGATGTGTTGCTCTTCTGAATACCTTGGTTGTAACGAGTGGTTATTTGAGGTACTGTTGCCTTTCTATCAGTCTGGTCATTCTCCTCTGGCCTCTGGCATCAACAAGGCATTTGAACCACAGAACTGCCGCTTAGTGAATATTTTCTCATTTTTGGACCATTCTCTGTAAACCCTAGAGATGGTTGTGCGTGAAAATCCCAGTAGATTAGCAGTTTTTGAAATACTCAGACCAGACTGTCTGGCACAAACAACCATGCCAAATTAAAAATCACTTAAAAATCACCTTTCTTCCCCATTCTGATGCTAGCTTTGAACTGCAGCAGATCGTCTTGACCATGTCTGTATGCCTAAATGTATTGAGTTGCTGCCATATGATTGGCTGATTAGAAATTTGCGTTGACAAACAGTTGGACAGGTGTACCTAATAAAGTGGCCAGTTAGTGAACATTTAGAAGCCATATAAATAGGACCTTTTTGTACAGTTGAAGTCAGAATTATTAGCCTCCCTTTATATTTTTCCCCCAATTTCTTTTTAACGGAAAGAAGAATCCATTTCTAAACATATTAGCTTTAATAACTCATTTCTAATAACTGATTTTATTTATTTTTGCCATTATGACAGAGGAAAAAAATTGACTAGATATTTTTCAAGATACTAGTATTCAGCTTAAAGTGACATTTAAAGGCTTAACTAGGTTAACTAGGCAAGTTAGGGTAATTAGGCAAATCATTGTACAATGATGATTTGTTTTGTAGACAATTGAAAATGAATATTGCTTAAGAGGGCTAATAATATTGGCCTTAAAATGAATTTTAAACAATTAAAAAATTAAGACTTTCTCCAGAAGAAAAAATATTTTACGAAGTACTGTGAAAAATGTCTTGTTCTGTTAAACATAATTTGGAAACTATTTGAAAAAGAAAATTCACAAAAGGGCTTATAATTTTGACTTCAGCTGTATACTTCTGTATATATTTCAATTATGATCAATTAAGTTTCTATTGATAGACTGCATCAGTCAACACAAATGTTTTTTTTTTTACTTTAATTTCCTTAATATAAGTAAGTGTCTGTCAGAGGCTCTATTTCTGCTGATAGACAGACTGAATTAATGTTACATAAAGCTCTGGCATCTGTTGGTCATAGCCTCTAAGCAGTGAATCTGCCCTGCTGTGCTTGAACCAAGTCATTATTAGTAATAACTAAACAACTGGGCATTATGGAACATTAATCGCCATGGAAACAGAGACAGCCAGGCCTGTTATTCACAGCTGGGGAAATCGGCTGGACGTTAAATGTTGCTCATGCACATTTAGCCATGCAGCACCTCAACGATTTAGCCACAGATTAAGAAAGTCTGGGTCAGATTTAAGCATTGCTTTCTATCTGTTTGCTCAGCTCTACTGTATCAGTTGCATGTACAATATCAAGACCAAACATTTAGTTCATAGGGAGCTCACACATAGAGCTGAAATGTGTATTTTAAATGCTATGCATGTTTGCTTAAGTAAAAATATCATTCAATTTAAACTGAAGTAGAAGTCAAAGGACAGAATTGGTACTCATGACAGCCATGTTTTACTGTACTTGCCTCTGTGTAAACATATACAGACATCTTCAATTACTGTAATTGCTGCCTCAAAGCATAGAATAAGTGTCAAATTTGTATGCCAGCAGATTATTATATAATTATTATAAAAGTACCTTAATTTAGAATAAATTAAAATAAGAAATATTTTCATGTCAACAAGCTGAAATAGAGGTTTGATTATTTTATGTATTATTATTGAAGTTAACATTTATTTGACTATAATCACCAGTTATTACATGCACATGTATGCATGTTATATGTTTGCATGTTCGGTCAAGCCCAAAATTATTCATAACCCTGGCAAATTTTGACTTAATGGGGTCTATTTGATCTAGGCACAAAGTCTAAAGCGCATGGCACAAAAGCATTAAGGGCGTGTCCGAATCCACTTTTGCTATTTTAAGGACGGAACAATACGCTCTGCTCCCCGGCGCATGGTCTTACAGGGTTGTGCTTATTATTTTAATGAGTTATGGGTGTGTTTCAATCAGTGTCTCATCTTCCATTCCCTTTAAGAGTTAGTTGTGTCGCGCCATGGTGCATTTGCTATTTACATGATGGACTTTGTAAGCGAAAAAACAGTTAAACAGACCATCTGCAGCGTGAGGATCAATAATGAGCCTCCCCCATTCAGCTTTTTTACTTTACTTTTTTTCTTTACTCTTTTACTTTCGTGGATAAGGAAACGATGTTGTACACACTCCACTGAAGACATCCATTATCCTACGTATTTATTTCGTTTGTAAAAGCAAAGATTTGTTTCAAAACTATTTCGAAATGTTGTTCTTATTTCCAGCAAGTGAATAAATAAACAATAATAACGAAATTTGGTTAAAAAAAAAAATCCAGTTATATCCAAACACACATCCTATTCTTATGCCCCATATGGTGATGCAGACGTCTCAAAAACCCGACTGGTGGACAAATCTGAACTTGTTTTAATTAAAGCAAATAGAAATATGTATATAATACATACCACTGCTAATAATAATAACAACATTCTATAAATGCAAATTGTCATGAATAAACTGAAAACAGCCCCCCGAGATGAAGGCATGGAGGCAGTCGTTTTTATATTCATGTAAAAAATGATCATTTTAAACCTTTAATTTTTTCTTATGTAAAAATATTTGTGTATTGCTGTACATCCTGTGTGTATTAAGCAATGTGTAAGTGGTTGTACCCGCATAGGTATATAACCAAGTTTTTGTTTAAATGTAAATAAAAGCTGAGAAATATATTTTTGTTCCACAACGACACTTCTTGTATATAGTCGTCTTATCTTTTAGGAGAATCTGGTGTCATTTCTGGTAAAAAACAAAACTTCAAATCAAAATTTGCCAGGGGTATTGTCACGATCATCAGCGATCTAACATTTGCAGATTGCTGGAGAACTACAATTCTGCCACTGAACTACAACTCCCACAAGTCATTGCTCCAATCACTCCTGCCACAGCTGACACTCATCTGGACACACACACACAAACACACACACACACAACTGAAGTTCATTATTGAATGATTAGTTGGACTATATATATATATATATATATATATATAT
>CAIGQZ010001492.1:23298453-23310218 GCA_903798205.1 Danio tinwini | reverse complement strand
TGTGTGTGTGTGTGTGTGTGTGTGTGTGTGTGTGTGTGTGTGTGTGTCACGTCAGAGCGAAGCTCATTAATATTCACGACATGAACCATACATGGTCAATTTTATGGAGTAATAAATAAGCTTCTAAAATCGTTTCTGGAGATTTTTTTAACTTATCGAAGCCATAAACCTACTATGTAGATATTGGTGAACAATTTAACTTATTAAGCCAATGCAGTATATGGCACTTTTAATACTGCATGAATTGGTTATGCGACGTAGGCTGGTTTGAAGAGATACGAGTAGGTTTTGTGGTAGTATGAGCTCGGTTAAGTCTGTAAATTAGTTATGTTTGCTTGTTTTTTATGTATTTATTTTATTTCTATATCAATATTGATAGGTTTTGTAGTATTGTAGTATTTTTGGTGGGGTTTTTTTTGGTAGTATGAGCTCAGTTAAGCTGGTGTAAATCTTTTTTTATTATTATTTCTTCATTTTATTGCTAAAACAATAGTGATGAGGTGGGTTTTGTAGTGTTTTTGCTGGATTTTATGGTGGTACGACTGGAGACTGTTGTGGCATGAATTAGGATGACTTGTTATTTTATAGAACCTACTGAATTTTATTTATTATTTAAACTTATTTTTGCTCCGACATTGTCTTTTTTTTTTACATCCAAAAACGCCAATGGTCCACCAGTCATCAAGTCTTTCTGTGGCTTAATGTGACATTATCTCAGCACCCAGAGCCTCTTTGCCCCAACGATGTATCATTAGCTCAGCTTTACTGTCTTCTGCACAACAGTATCTGCCAAACTAACTGTCCTAACACAGACCTGAGAGAATAGTCTGTAACAATTAAAAACAACAACAAAAAAAAAACAATCCAAGTCCATCTCAACTGATGATCAGCATCAGCATATCCTTCTTATTTATCTCTGTGGTATGATCATTGTAGCCCTGTTTATTTGTCAGGCTGTGAATATTAACACAGCTCATCTGTGACCTTCCCAAACAACAGAACCCGAAGGGCTGACAGCTGTGTGGAGGCCCTGAGGGTTCTGCCTCTCTGCTTTCCAGCATTGCACTAAATAAATCTCATTTCTTTGTGAAATGTCACTTTGCTGCTGAAGAGGTAAATGCAGCCTCCCGATAGATGAGGGAATCTAAACACTGGCCTTTATTGCCATTTAGCATGACAGAATGGAAAACATGATTGATTCTCAACATGGATACTGTTATGTAGAAAATCTGCCTAGGCCATGTAATTTGTTTTTCCCTTGCATTACTCACGCTTATTCAGAAATGAAGATAAATTGCAAAAGGACATCAGCAAACCATCTGGGAAAAAATGTGGCTGGTCAAAGGCAGTTTCTAAAGTTAGAATGGTAACATTCTTCTTAATTAAAGAGATTCATTATTTATCCTCCTTTGGCATTAAAGTAGACCTTTTATGCTAAAATCACTTTTATAAGAGGTTTAAACACAGTTGTGTGGCAGCAGTGTGTGATTATAGCCAGCCTCTAATGGTACCAGTTAATTAATTCTATTTTTTATAATCACACTTGATAAAAACAGTCTGCAAAAATACTTTGATTGACAATCTCCGTTTGTACATGTCAGCAGAGAGGGAAAATCCTGCCTATTATTGATGATCTCTCCCTCATTAGCATGAACAGCCCTGAGTGAGAAACTGCCGTCCACCATTAGTTTTAAATCTGCTACTATGCTGACACACAGGCATTTGTAGCTCCGCCCTCTTTTGAAAAAAAGCACAACCTCATTTGAATTTAAAGTGAAAGTCCCCAAAATGGCAAAATTATAGAGTCATAGATATTTACGTTAAATGTCACCTACGCTGCTGTTGTCTATTGGAAGGAATGTGTCAATAGAGCGCCCATTTTAGTACAGGGTAGCGCTCATTTGAAAATGAATGTGGAACCAATAATACAAATTTTTGGCACTGCAGCGTCTTGTTGTCATATATTTTATTTAAACTGTTTGCCGATTTTATTTAACAAAACTAGTATAAGCCTAGTATTTATTGCGAGTTGGTGCTTCTTTGCCTTATGGTCAGTGCAGTAAGAGACTGTATTATCATCAATAATTGTTTAGTACAAAAAAAATTTAATAAATCTTACCTATGAAATGCCTTTGTGCTTTATTTTCTTTGTTTGCACGTTACTACACCTGTACGCAGCGCAAAAGTCCAGCATCTTCAAATTGGCTTTAGTCTTGACTAGTGCAGTTGAATGACTTTTGTCCTGGGAGCACTGTACAAATGTGGCGGCGCTATTGACGCAAGCTCAGGGTCCGTATGCAATATCTAGTGTATATATCTATGTTATATAGTTATAAAACATTATTTGTGAGGTATTTTAAGCTGATACACTCTTTAGGTTAGATACACTTCATTTACATATTGTAAAAAAGGAAAAATAGGTGCCCTTTAAGCTTGCATGTTGATGTTTTTTTTTTTGGAATGCAAAACGTTTTTAGCATATTAATCATCTACCAATAAGATCTTCAAAGCAATGATTTTATAAGTAGACCTACATTAATGGTGTGCGTTTCTGTGTGTTGTGTATTAGTCTTCATCTGGGGAAGAATGACCTGCTGACCTTTTATGATGGTGATGACCTCACAGCCAACATCCTAGGCCAGTACAGCGGTTTCCTCCCTCGGTTCAGACTCTACACCTCCACGGCTGATGTGACCATCCAGTTTCAGTCTGATCCAGCCTCCAACGTCTACGGATACAACAATGGTTTTGTAGTTCATTTCTTTGGTAAGAATATTCTATCTGCTAATTATTTAACAAAGTTTGTATATTTTACAACTCATGTTCATGAAAAAATAAGAAATACAAATGTGAAAACCAATGAGTTAAAACATAGTAGCTGTGTGTTGATGTAGGAAAACATGCTAGCAATCTTACAACGTGTTTCATTGTGCTAAATTACGCTAAAACATGCTAACAGCACAAATAGCGTTAGAAACATGTTAGCAGCTTGTTTAATTATATTAGCATCACACTAAAATAATGTTGATGACTTGTAAAAACATGTTAGCAACCTGCTAAAACATGCTTTTACATGGCTTGGTGCTCTTTTGTCAAACCATTCAAGAGACTCATGTACGTAATTGTAACGCTACACCAGATGAGCTACCAAGCAAGTTTACAAGACTCCAAAAGTCATTCATATGGAGACAGATATGGGATTTGACCAATAAATTATACTCATTTTCAAAACATGCAGTGTGTTGATGTAGGGAAAAATGCTAGCCATCTTACAACACACTTTCATTGTGCTAAATTACGTTAAAACATGCTAACAGCACAAATAGCGTTAGAAAAATGTTAGCAGCTTGTTTAATTATATTAGCATCCTACTAAAATAATGTTGACGACTTGTTAAAACATGTTAGCAACTTGCTATAACATGTTGGCTTTTTTCATGGCTTGGTGCTCTTTTGTCAAACCATTCAAGAGACTTGTGTACGTAATTGTAACGCTACACCAGATGAGCTACCAAGCAAGTTTACAAGACTGCAAAAGTCATTCATATGGAGACAGATATGGGATTTGAACAATAAATTATACTCATTTTCAAAATATGCAAATATATAAAAGTAATAGCAGTTTTATCCTAATCTGCCTCATAACAGAATTTTGTGTGAAAGCCAAATAGGATTTAATGATGTTGAACTGCATTGATAAATAAGTTGCTGGATTTTGACAAAAAAGTTGAAAGAGGCAGTTTTTTAATGACATTCGAGCGAAAGGGAACAGTCATCAGTTACTGAAACGCTTGTATATTGCTAAATGAATCATCTTAGAAAAGCAAATGTCTGAACAAGCAATAAAGGTGCCATCCTGCTTGGCAGTGCCCATGTCTGGCAGTATCTCAGATGGCCAACCATTTCCTCAATGCAGCCTCATTTACATGCAAAATGTAACAGGAAAAATAGCAAAACCGTATGCTTTTGTTTTCTCCAAACACTAGAAGTGGCACGTAACGACACTTGTGCGGAGCTGCCAGAAATCCTGAATGGCTGGAAGAGCACATCTCACCCTGACCTGACCCATGGCACTGTCATTACCTACCAGTGTTACCCAGGCTTCCGGCTGCAGGGTGCAGAGATCCTGATGTGCCAGTGGGATCTGACGTGGAGCGGAGATGTGCCCCTCTGTGAGAAGAGTAAGAGCTAACTGCAGACTTAACACAAATCATAAAAAAAAATTTATTCATTAAGATACTCTTAATGAGCGCATGTGATCAGAAGTCAGCTACCACCTACTGGTGAGTTTTGGTCAATACGTATTAAAAGCTGACTGATGAGGCAGTCATCTTTTAGTTTTAAAATATCATTTTGACTTTTATAGTGTACTGACAAAGCATCTGCACATAATATTCAGTCATTTTTTACAAATAATGAAAAAAATATTTTATTATTATTATTATTATTATTATTATTATACAAAATATATTAACCATACGTTTTGAAATATAATTTGAACAGTATATTAAAAAATTGAATATTTAAATATATTATTTTATTCTTCGTTATACTGTAGTGCTAAAAAAAATTATAATTATAATAATATTTATGTATAAATGTACATAATACTATTTATTATTATTATTATTATTATTATTATTATTATTGGAAAATTTATGTCTTTTATATTACATTGTTATATAAAATATTTTCCTATAAATATTTTTTATTCTTAGGTATGTTATTTAATAATAATAATAATAATAATATGTATAAATGTACATTATTTATTATTATTATTGATATTATTAGAACGTTGTTATTAAAAAGTTAGTTTTATCCACCCTGAAGGTTGACATAATTCAGTTTTTATATTACATTGTTATATAAAATATTTTCCTATGAATATTATTTTATTTTTATTTATATTGTACTGCCAAAATTATGTTATTAATAATAATAATAATGTGTATTATTAATATTTTTATTATTATTAATATTATTAGAAAAAGTTGTTGCTTTAACCACCCTGAAGGTTGACATAATTCTGTCTTTTATATTACATTGTTATATTAAATATTTATAAATATTATTTATTTTTAGTTATACTGTAGTGCCAAAACATTGTTATTTAATAATAATAATAATAATAATGATAATAATAATAATAATAATAATAATAATAATAATAATAATAATAATATAAAAATACTATTTATTTATTTATTATTATTTAAAAAAAGTTATTGTTTTAACCACCCTGAAATTTAACAAATGATTTTGTATTTTATATTATATTGTTTATATGCATTGTATATTAATATTTATATTTATATTTATATTTATATTTATTATTATTATTATATGCTAATGCAAACAACAAAATATAAAATTTTTTTTACTGTTTTTAAAAAAAATCTGCTTTAAAAAACATTTCAGTTTCAATATAATGGTTTTCTTACTCTCTCTCATCTCTTAGTTCTCTATTTTTCAGTGTGCTTATATCTGTGATCTTTGTCTAGTTATGTCATGTGAGGATCCAGGACTGGTGGAAAATAGCCGCAAAATGGTAACCGACTCTCGCTATGCTGTGGGATCATCTATCGAGTACATCTGCAACAAAGGATATTCGCTTTCTGGCCCTGGAGTGCTAATCTGCTACGGCAGAGAGACTGCAGTCCCAAAGTGGAGTGAAAAACTGCCCAAATGTGTCCGTATGTGAATTATACCTCAAGTTTTACATTAAACAAACATACGTGTTGTAACATTATTCACACTTGCGTTCAGCATAAGAAATACAGGTAACACTTTACAATAATGCTAGTTAATGCATTTACTAGCATGAACAAAGAGCAGTACATTTATTACAGTATTTGTTTATGCTAGAAAATGAAAAAGTCATTCATTGTTAGTTCATGTTAACTCACGGTGCATTAACTAATGTTAACAAGCCTGATTTTGGATTTTGATAATGCATTAGTAAATGTTGAACTCAGGGTTTCTGCAGGTTTCACAAAGTCAAATTTAAGACTTTTTATGGCCTTTTCAACATCATGAAGAATGAAATTTCAGACTTACTGTATATAGGGCTAAACACTATTTTAATGGCCATAAGAGAATAAAAATGTACTTGCCCGATCAAAAAAATAATTCTAATTAGTTATTTCTTAGCCACATTTTGTAAATAATGTCAAAACAAGCAGACCCTATATACATATATTTGTTGCAACACCTATTAAACAAAATTAACAACATAAAAACTCTTTAAAAACTAAATGTACAGTATGCATAACAGACATAAGTTTTATTCAGATGTATTTGTTGATGATTGGATGTGTGTTGGATCAATTATGTAGCTTTACATTAACAAAGGAAAATGATTTTAGAACTACAAGACAATATATTAAGTCAATGTAAGACTTTTTAAGGCCTAAAATTTAGTTTATGAAATTTAATGCTTTTTAAGACTCTGAGACTAATTAATAAATGCTTTACAAATATTGTTCATTATTAGTTCATGTTAGTAAATACATGAACTAACATTAACTAATGAAACCTTATTGTAAAGTGTGACCGAAATATAAACTAATCTCTGAAGCTATTCTGGCCTCAGTTCCTACGCTCTGCTGCCATCTAGTGGATATTCGGGTTAGCACATACAATAGACTAGAGCAGAGATTCTCGAACCTTTGATTTGGCCCACCATCCCGTCTGAAAAGAGTGAGAAGGATGGAGATGGTTGGGGCGAATGCCTTTAAAGAGACATCATAATTTGACGTAATTTTTTGTCTGTTTTATTGCTGAGCTACAAAAAAAAAGCTAACTAAAATGAATTAAATGTTGTAAATAAATATACATTTTAAATGTAATAATGTTAACAGTGGTGATGGATAGACAAACTATGCAGAAAACAGTAAGCAAATCAAGGCAAAAAAAATTGTGTAACTTCATTCTGTTATAAATAAGATTGTTTTTATTCTAATAAGTTTGTAATAAAATGTAATATAAAATATATGCTGTATTAATTAATATAAAGCAATGTTTTCTAGTAATTTTAAATAAATAAGGAAACTACCCATGGCAACTATATTTACCTTTGTCACACTAGCCTCCATCAAGTTTGGTTTTTGGCCCTTCATAAGAAAAAGTTTGGGCACCCCTGAGCTTTCATAGCTTCCATACTATATTGTACACTAAAAACAGTATGTGAGCTAAGTAGTAGAGGAGAGCGGGGACTAAAGTACCATTTTTCATAAAATTTTAATCTGATTTTAAAAGATAATGTTGCAGAAATATATTTTTGCTGTGGTAACTAACAAGAGTGGTCTATCAAAATCAGATGCTATTTTGTATCAGTATATAACAACTCCAATATATCAAATATAAAGTTGCACGTTTTGACCCCATCAGCAGGGACCAAAGTAACACACGGTTGGGTCAAAAGTAACAACAATACAAGCTAGATTTTTTTATGTTACATTTTTATATCAACTATACACTACCTGACAAAAGTCTTGTCGTTGATCTCAGTTGTAAGAGCAACAAATAATAACTTGACTTCTAGTTGATCATTTGGAAAAGTGGCAGAAGGTCAATTTTTTAGATGAATCATATTTAACTGCATCCCAATCATCATAAATACTGCAGAAGACCTACTGGAACCCTCATGGACCCAAGATTCTCAGAGAAATCAGTCAAGCTTGGTGAAGGAAAAATCATGGTTTGGGGTTACATTCAATATGGGGGCGTGCAAAAGATCTGAGCAGATGTGCTCTTCTCACTCCTTCTGAAGTTCCTGAAAGATATAAGATCAAGATGCTCCAGGATTGGCCAGCCCAGTCACCAGACATGAACATTATTGAACATGTCTGCGGTAAGATGGAGGAGGCATTGAAGATGAATCCAAAGAATCTTGATGAACTCTGGGAGTCCTGCAAGAATGCTTTCTTTGCCATTCCAGATGACTTTTTTAATAAGTTATTTGAGTCATTGCAGAGATGTATGACCCAGTCCTCCAAGCTCATGGGAGTCATACACAATATTCATTCATTTTCCACTGCAGCATGACTTTATATTCTATACTGTACATTATTTTCTGTTAAATGACAAGACTTTGTCTAAGCAAAGTTAGACTTTACTGTCCTAATTAAATAAATAAAAATCAAGGCATGATCATATTTTATTTTGGTTTAATAAACGTAATCTAGAGGCCTTTGCCTTTCATATTAGCCACTTCTGATACCAAATGATCAACTAGAAGTCAAGTTATTATTTGTTGTTCCTAAAACTTGAATAAGCGACTTTTGTCAGGTAGTGTACATGACTATAGCTTTGCTGTTATGTAACTGCAAATTGTCTTGTAAACTACTCACATTCATACTATACAGAACATACTTTTCTAATGGTCATGTAGTAAATTAAAATGTAACGTTAGTACCTAGTAGTAGTAGGCAAATTCAGACGCAGCCTGAGACTTTGTTTTTTGTTCTAGCTGAGAGATACGAGCCGTGCAGTAATCCTGGTGCTCCCTCTACTGCCATCCAGAGTTCAGAGAAAGCTTTCTTCCAGGCAGGAGAGAGCCTAAGCTTCACCTGCAGAGCGGGTTATGTGCTTCAGGGTGAAACCACTGTCCGCTGCCTGCCTGGTCATCCGTCTCAATGGAGCGCTTTGCCCCCTATGTGCAGAGGTGGGAACTATACTCTTAAAGTTCTCAGCGAAAATGTATTGTTCTACTAATTCTTTTTATGTTAAATGTATATTTTAAAAACTATGTACATATTGCAAAAAAATTAAATACTTAAAGAAAACATTTAAAATTTGGTACAATTATTAAAAATATATTAATTACAAGTATTACTTATATGCTATTACATATAATTTTATCATTAATTAATCATTCATTCATTCTCCTTCGGCTTAGTCCCAAATTTATAAGGGGTCGCCACAGTGGAATGAACCGGCAACTGTTCTGGCATATGTTTTCCAGCTATACACACTCGCATTCACACACACTCATGGCCAATTTTTAGTTTATCTAATTCACCTATAGTGCATGTCTTTGGACTGTGGGGGAAACCAGAGAACCAGTAGGAAACCCACGCGAACATGGAAAGAACATGCAAACTCCACACAGAAATGCTAACTGACCCAGCCGGGACTCAAACCAGTGACCTTCTTGCTATGAGGAGACAGTGCTAACCACTGAGCCACTGTGCCGCCATATTAGTGATAAAATTATCAACAATTATCAATAACATTAATTGAAAGTCTTTAAATATTTTATATTTGCGTTTATTTATTTATTTTGCATAACTTCTTTTTCTCCATCATTCTATTGTTGTTATTATTATCTTTAAGGTAATGAGTGGTTGTCTAAGCGTTTCACTACGGCATACTGTGTATGACTCTGTATGTGACCAATAAAAATTGAATTAGACTTTACTATTCATTTATTTATATATTTTTTTACTTTTTGAAGTATTTTACTATTTTTAAATTTGTAAGAAAAGAAAATGATTACTTTAATTAAAAGCAATTTTTTTCTGTTATTAAATAGAAATAACATCAGTAATGATGATTATTATTATTATTATTATTAAAATATTAAAGTCCTATTTTCTTTAGTGTAAAAAATTATAGATGATTTTACATAAGATGATTTGTTTTTTAGCATCCTTAAGAAGCATTAGTCATGCTATTATAATCTGTTAGTGGTTGTGATATTTGTATTAATAGAAAATCCTCAGCATAAATTAATTGTTCAAATCATTCTGTTTACATAAAGTCTTTGGTAAATAAAAGGTCTGAACTGGGAAGCATATTTTAAAATAATTATTTTTTTAAAAATTAAATGTAATTAATAATGTATTTAATAATTTAATCTAATTTAAACCATTAGATTTTGAAAGTTAATTGAAAGTTAGTTTGGCTGCTTTTAGAAAAAAACATTTAACAAAACACTTTATTAAATAAGATGAACAGAGATATACCATAATAGATTATTGTAAATTCCTAGTTTTATAATAATAATAATAATAATAATAATAATAATGGTCAATGATAGATAATATTATTAATATACCTCCTTTAGTGCAGCTGACATCTTGCATATTTGAAGATCTGTTTAATGATTCAAGTGTCTAACAGAAGTTGTCGTCTGTGCTTCTATTTCAGCTTCCTCAAGAAACACTGAACAACACAGACTAAATGGTGAAACTATTTCTAGCATTATCAAACCATTTTGAACACAAAGGCTTTAACTTATTTCATCATTAAATGTTTTTTAATGTCCTGTTTATTATAGCTGCTGATTCAGAGTTTGATGTGGAAGGTGTGAACATTGCCATTGCGGTTCTGATCCCTGTAGCAGTAGTGCTGATGCTGCTCTTGGTGGTTTTTCTCTGCATCTCAATGTAAGTTACAAGAACAAATAAATGCTTATTCTTTTAAATGTTTTTGTCAATATAGTTATGGTTTGTGTGTCTCTACAGAGCTCAAAGTAAGAGTCTTCAGCTCCCCGGGTCATCTTCTCCACCATACGACAACATGACTGAAGAATCTGCTTTTGATAACCCGGTGTATGAGACGGGAGTAAGTATGGATGCCATGAACCTGAGAGATGTGGCTTCAAACAACACCATTGTCCTGTCCTGATCAACCCATTCTGCCATTCCACTCATCATCTGTGACTCTAAATCTGCAGACTAAATACTAAAAACGGAAGATTGAACAGTTAGATAGCTAAACAGGTAACATCAAAAGTATCGACTCTGGTACTGAAATTTTCCCGCTAACATTTGAACAGATATTAATGTGATTGGCTCTAATGGTCATGGCTTCACCTCTCTGCACTACTCTTCTCTAACAGTTTTGGATAAAAAACATTTTTACAATTTTAAGTATGGCTGCTGCACAATATTATCACAAAATTGTCATTATCACGATAATAGTACACTGCCTGACGAAAGTCTCGTCATCTCGTCTCGTCATCTCGTCAGTTGTAGGAGCAACGAATAATAACTTGATTTCTAGTTGATAATTTAGAAAAGTGGCAGAAGGTAGATTTTTCAGATGACTCATATTGAACTGCATCCCAATCATCACAAATACTGCAGAAGACCTATTGGAACCCGCATGGACCCAAGATTCTCATAGATATCCGTCAAGTTTGGTGAAGAAAAAAAATCATGGTTTGGGGCTACATTCAGTATGAGGGTGTTGCTGTTCTGCTAGTGGCTGGAGCGACCCAAAGGTGAGCCCAGAGATGAAAATAAAAAGTAATGGCGGTAGTCGAGATGAGAGAAGAAAATGACCACAGCTAATCAAAGTCGGAATATCTGCCAAGGTTTTCACGCATTCATAGTGTTTTAAAAGCTACTAAGAATGTTTACACTTTGATACAGGTCTTTCAGAAATTCAGATTTTAGTCTAAATTAGAATTAATTAGATCTAATTTATATATACAGGGAGTGCAGAATTATTAGGCAAGTTGTATTTTTGGGGATTAATTTTATTATTGAACAACAAACATGTTCTCAATGAACCCAAAAAACTCATTAATATCAAAGCTGAATATTTTTGGAAGTAGTTTTTAGTTTGTTTTTAGTTTTAGCTATTTTAGGAGGATATCTGTGTGTGCAGGTGACTATTACTGTGCATAATTATTAGGCAACTTAACAAAAAAACAAATATATACCCATTTCAATTATTTATTTTCACCAGTGAAACCAATATAACATCTCAACATTCACAAATATACATTTCTGACATTCAAAAACAAAACAA
>CAIGQZ010001492.1:23271894-23298443 GCA_903798205.1 Danio tinwini | reverse complement strand
GGGGTTCAGATCAGGTGAACAAGGAGGCCATGTCATTAGTTTTTCTTCTTTTAGACCCTTTCTTGCCAGCCACGCTGTAGAGTACTTGGACGCGTGTGATGGAGCATTGTCCTGCATGAAAATCATGTTTTTCTTGAAGGATGCAGACTTCTTCCTGTACCACTGCTTAAAGAAGGTGACTTCCAGAAACTGGCAGTAGGACTGGGAGTTAAGCTTGACTTCATCCTCAACCCAAAAAGGCCCCACAAGCTCATCTTTGATGATACCAGCCCAAACCAGTACTCCACCTTGCTGGCGTCTGAGTTGAACTGGAGCTCTCTGCCCTTTACCGATCCAGCCATGGGCTCATCCATCTGGCCCATCAAGACTCACTCTCATTTCATCAGTCCATAAAACCTTAGAAAAATCAGTCTTGAGATATTTCTTGGCCCAGTCTTGACGTTTCAGCTTGTGTGTCTTGTTCAGTGGTGGTCATTTTTCAGCCTTTCTTACCTTGGCCATGTCTCTGAGTATTGCACACCTTGTGCTTTTGGGCACTCCAGTGATGTTGCAGCTCTGAAATATGGCAAAACTGGTGGCAAGTGGCATCTTGGCAGCTGTACACACACCCCTTCTCATTACAGAGATGCACATCACCTAATATGCTTAATTGGTAGTAGGCTTTCGAGCCTATACAGCTTTGAGTAAGACAACATGCATAAAGTAAATGATGTGGTCAAAATACTCATTTGCCTAATAATTCTGCACTCCCTGTATATATATATTTAACCTGTTTATTTTAATATCATCATTAAATAAATAAATGATTTAAAAAAAACAGCTAATAAGCAAAGCATTAGTAATACTCAACAAATAATCGCATATTGCATCTTTTTCCAATACCATGCAACCCTTATTTTGAGCCTACCTTAATTTAAAAAAAGCCACAATAACATAGCACGTACTATCACGTTACCTTCTTTATAAATTAACTAAGTAAAATATTTAGTTACTTTAAGTGACTTAAAATTAAAATATACTTTTTTCCCAATACTGTTCATAAAGCGCAGATACTTGGAGACTGGAACGATTGAAAGCCGTGTCTATCCATCAGCGCAAAACTAAATATTTGAGTGCCAGATATATCATAGAAATATCAATTCAATAAGATAAAGATCATTAAATCTTAACATCCAAAAAATTTAAAATATTATGTCCATTATATCCATGAGCATATTTATTTTAGTGTCTTTTTTGGGTTTATATAGGGATTATACGTAAAGATTTTTGTACAGATTTTTATTGGCAACATATGAAAAGCTGCTAATGAAAACCTTCCCCAGGTTTATAGTTTGTCTATAGCCCTATTCAGATGGTCTCTCAGATTGTCATAGGGGATTTAAAATGTATTTACAGGGGGTAGTTGGGGATTTAAACGCTGTCTGAATGCTGAATTTTGCTGGTTTTCTTTCACAACCTGAATAAAAATCCCGCACCAGTTACAGTATGTACTGTTTATTCGACAAATAGTAAGTTCACATGGAAATTTATTTGCCGTCTGAATTCATATTTCAGAGTTACTAAAGCAGATCAACCAAACAGTCAACTTGTAAATCTTTTTTGGACATTGAAATGCATTGTATGGTTGCACCTTGTTGTCACTTCCATCAGAAAAGCAGGCACTTGTGCTTTAAAAATGACATTACCAAAAGTGCTGTAAAGTTTGCATCAGTATACAGACCGTTTATCATTGACTAGCCATCAAAAGCCATCTTTCTTTTGTTGTTTTAGACTCCAATATAATTGGCTGTTGTCACTAGAATGATCCCATCAGCGTGTTTGAATCTATGCATGAGTTTGATCAAAATTAGTGGTAAACTCTGCAGGAAAGTGGATCTCATGAGCCACATATGAGGATCCCACATATAAATACTAGCATCTGACTAAGCGCATGAATGATCATGTGAGACATATTTCTGGCTTTGAAGGATTACAAACTCTTGACATCCATCGCAAAATTATCTTCAGCATGCGTTTAATCACTGAGGAGATTTAGATTTTACAGACGTCCCCTGTTCTACAAACTTAATGCATTTTCATTTTCACAAGAACAGCATCGAGGATTTGAAAACGCAAAATGCGAGTTTGTGAAGTGCACATTTCTGCGTATTTTGTTAAGTATAAAACTACAAAGATTTTATTTCCAGACAACGGTATTAACATGAGCACTTGTATTACAGTATGCATGAGGAGTTGACCATTAAAAAAAAAAGCAGACAACAGGACTGTTTGACTTTAGGAATCAGGGATATTTTTATATGTGAAAAAACATGCTTGTAACCTCAATCTTCATGTTTTCATATTGAACATTCTTACTAATACTGGAGCACCACATACTGTACAAGTATCCAGGCCTGTCACGATATCTATTTCTTTGTTGTACGATATATTGTATTAAAATATATTGTATCAAAATATATTGCGATAAATTATATTGTTGTCATTTTAAGACCATTTTATGCCACTTATTATATAATGCCAGAATGACAATACAATATCATCACAATGCAAGTACGCTTTTCCGTAGAATATTTTAATTATAGTCATTTTAACAATTTAATAATTAGACATTGGAATCAGAATGTGAAAATGCATATCCTAAATAAATAATAGAAAAAAAAATGTTAACAAAAAAGTGGCAGGTAAAAAGTAACAGAGGCTGCTGCTATCCCTGCTATCAGATCTGTTTTCAGTTGTCAGGCACCCACATGAAAATATACTACAGTAATTAATAGTAAATACTATAGTTTTTAACCATACTGACACTGACACCTCCAATAGAGATAGACATGTTGCACAATCAGCTAAAATTTAATGTATGGGTTATATATATTGCATCACCAAAAATTATTGAGGTCATGTCCATGTGTTGTTCAGTAAGTTGATATATTGATTATTGTGACAGGCCTACAAGTATCATCTCATTATCATCCAGCATTGAGAATAATGTTCACGTTTTTGTGTCAAGGTCTGTCCTAATCCAATATTATTAATTTGTAATATTACTTTCTCAATATTAGTCTCACATGATTTCTTGCATATAGTCCATCACTTTTGTGCTTTCTGTTTTTTTTTTCTTTATTATGATTCAAATAGTCACAATATATAAATGAACATATGGTAAATTTTACTACTGCACTACTGTTCAAAAGATGCATCGGATTTATCTAGAGACAGAAAGATATTGATGTATATTATTCAGTTTTTTTAATAAATTAACTGTTTATGCAAAGAATAAAACAAATGTATCATGGTTATAATATGAAGCAGCATAGCTTTTGTTGACACTGATTATATGGCAAGTGCCACTAAAAACTTCTGTAACAATGCTAAAGATTCAGCTTTAACAGTAAATATTTTATAATTAGGGGTGTAACAGATCATGGTTAATCCGTGATTCGTATGGATCACAACTCACGGTTCGGAACACACATGACCCGTTGATTAATACTTTTATTTTTTACTTGTAAATCATGGGTCTCAAACTGGATTCCTTGAGGGCCGCAGCTCTGCACAGTTTTGCTCCAACCCTAAATCAAACAAAGCTGATCCAAATAATCAAGATGTTCAAGACTACTAGAGACTTTTAAGCAGGTGTGATTTAGAGGTGGTTGGAGCTTAAAATCAGCAGAGATGTGGCCCTCCAGGAACTGTGTTTGAGACCACTGTTGTAGATTAATCCTAAATTTGTAACAACTGCAGAAAGATCGCCTCTCACGTCATTCAAATGACATGTATGAAAGAATTTAGGCTTTCCTATCAAATATAATGATGACGGAATAAGTTGCGGTGGGTTATTTGCGATGTAGTGGGTTTCTTAGGTTATTGAAGGCGTTTTCTGACATTACTTGTTTAGCCTGCATTAATGCACTTGTTTAGCATGCACAAATAATCGTTAAAAAATCAAGATCTCAACACCCACGCAACAAATTCTAAATGATGGTGATTTGCATATGTTTATTAATCCTTTGAATCGCTGCATTCAAATGTGTTTGAAAAACGCAAAAATCAAGAAAAAGGTTCAGTCTTTAGTTCTTTGAGTGAGTTATGAACTTACAGTCAAATAACACAAAAGTACTGGGATAACAGTTTATAGTTTAGATATACCCACTGATGTTTATGGTAAAGATTAAAATCACAGTCATATGCATTTAACAACGCTTACAATTTTAAGTTGTAGGTAGCAATTACATTATTTAACCAATAGGTGGTGACAACCAGCCATCAAAATATGCCACTGAATAATTCTTCAAAAATGATGCATCTAGCAATGAAACAAAGTTTTGAGTGAATAACTGAATCATTTATTGAAAATGAGACTAAAAATAAATATAGATTGTGCAAATTATAATGTTAGATTACTAAATGTAGCGTCATCAGCAACAGTAGTAGTAACAACGAATTTTTCACAGTACTGAATATTTTACAATTTATTTTTTATCAGCTGATTATTTCTTCATTTTATTTTAAATAAAATTACAGGTTCTAAGTTGTTTGTTAAAACCAAAGTGTCTTGCAGTACTGTTTTTATAATAAATGGAAAGCAAATTACATTTGTCTCCTCCAAAAGGGTCCGATCCGTGACTAAAAAAGCCATAATGTGATCCAAACCGTGAGATTTGTAATCCATTACACCACTAATTATAATACAACTGTAATTTTAAATTGTAATAACTTTTTACAATATTGCAGTTTTAACTTTTTTTCAAAAACATTGAAACATCTTACTGACCCCAAACTTTTGAATGGTAGTAGTAATTAAATGTGTGTTATGTTAAGGTATATTGCTTCTAATGCTTTGTATATTTTTTATCAACATGCTTTTTTTCATGTTTTACTTGCACCACCAGCTGTATTTGAGAGGGCTCTGAATAAAGACACACATTTCATCTGAAATATGTTTATCTTTTCAGGATGCAAGGCAATACGAGGTGTGTATGTAGAATCCATCTGTATTTCTTTTGCCACCTCTCCTGTTTTTCAGCTGGGCTCCTGTAAATGTTTTTTTTTTCTCTACGACCTCTGCCAGCACGTTAAAGATGGTGGACAATGGGCTAGTATTTCTGTAGCACATAAAAGCCTGAGGTTTGTGGTTTCTTTCTCCTTTTTTTCGTTAATAAAACCCCAAGGCTCACACCTTGAGTCTGGACTATATCAGAATGCACTGGATTCATGGTTTTACATTGGGGAACAACTGTGGTGAAGGCTGTGTCCTCCCACATGCATCGAACATATGAGATTTTCAGTCTTAAGTGGCACTGGTGATGGTGATAAACCATGTATAACACTCTTGCTGTATAGAAGCTTATTTGCAGAACACTTTGTAAATAAACTGTCTAAAACTAAAATATGCTGTTGTGTGTGTGTAATTTAACGGAATAAGCCATTTATTAAACACCTTTTAACCTTTCTAATTTATCAAATGAACTATTTTGTATAAATATGAATATTAAATATAATTAATAAAGTCATTATCGTATTTAAAGTAGAAATACACCTGGCTAATAATATAATTGCACATCTATAAACAAACTGTTGGCTAAACTAATAGGCCTAATAAAATCACCGTCATTGTTCACTGCTTGTTGATATTTTAACAATTCCACTCCACAACCATGTCATAAAATATTGCTTCATCCCTTCTCTTTCGCTCATTGGTTCATGTTACGTCGACGACAAAACGGACCAATCAGAGGCCATAGATTTCCCTCACAATACAAAGAAGCTTGAATACGTAAACAAACCAGATAATGGCATTTGCTTTCTAAGCCTCACTGGCTGATGTATTAAATCAGCGCCTAATGCATCATTCCCTAAGACACATTGGCGATTCTCACAATTACTACAAGACAGAGAGGTTTTAAAAAGGAGGAAAAGAGCAAGATGGCTCCACTGCTGACGAAAAGCGATGCCTGACCGCGAATGAATCGCTGTTTGAACCGGCTCTTTTTGAAAGTTCATTCGAACCGATTCGAACAGCGTTCGCAAATCATTCGGTTGTAAACAATGAATAGTTTAGCAAAAAGTTAACAAATGTCATCGTTTATTTATCTTATGGTTATATACAATTTACAACGTTTCTTCTAATATAGGCAGAATGACAGTTTGAGTCATAATTCACTTTTATTAAATAGCAAAAAAGACAGAATGATAAATGTGGCTGTCGATGCATTCTGTTGCTTTTTGGAGGGTGAATAAATGTTTTACATGTTCTTTTTTTGTGTATGTATGTGTGTTACCTGCCTCTGGCAAAATAACACTTGAGTTGTCTACTGGCGTCAAATTGTGAGGTGGTTGACCTGTTGAAACCATACATACAAAAACTCGTAAACAACAATATTTCAAATGTGTATTATACAAATATTTATTTAAACATTCAGTGTTATATAACTTTTCATATGTGTATTACTTAAATACGTGTGTGATGGTGGCAAGTCGGTGATTTGATTATACTGAGCCGGTTCACTAAAAAGATCCGATTCTCTAAACGAATTGAACTCCCAGCTCTACTGACGGGGCGACGCATGCGCACGCGGGTTTGTGCGTCAGTAAGCGCCAGCGTTCCTTCATCACAACAGAGACGCTCCGCCGTTAAGTCGCCTTTCACCGGGAGAAAAACATTTGTTTTCCGCTTCTGCCAGTTCCCTGCATGACCTGATCTTCAGGGGGGCTTGATGTTAGACGTCTTCGCATCATGGATTTACTGGTAACGTCTGTGTGTTTATTCTTCCTTCTGTTACCGGGCCGGAGTCTCGCAGAGCACCGGGGATAGAGGCCTCCGCGCGCCTTCTCGATTAACGGAGAGCCCGCGCGGAGCTACAACACACACGGGCGGGAAATCTTACGTGTTTTTGGCAGAGGTCAAAAGCTATTCATCTGACAGGGGTCGAGGTGTAGCGGCTGGCGGATTCGGAACCAGTCAGGACCGGTGTTGATGTGGGGTAAAATGGAGACCCCGACGATCATGTACGATCTGGATACCTCCGGCGGGCTGATGGAGGTAAAACAAACACAATCTCATGCACCCGTTTATTCCTGTCCACTGCCCGATTCACAATCTCTATGTAGCCGCTAACAGCTCACGAATGTCATCCATAGCATAGGCTCCCTTCACATGAGCGCGCGCGCGCTCACGGTTACGGCCCAACAATGGCTCGAGTTGCTGTGATGCAAGACGCGTAACGTTACAGATGTTTCACTAATGAGTTTTTGAATTTCTTCCCTCCTGCAGAAAATCCAGACCCTGTTGGCTCCGCCCAAGTCTGAGGATGGAGAGAAGAAGAACAGGAAGCCAGACAGGAGCACCAGGAGATCCGGAAGGGCCACCAACCATGACACCTGTGACAGCTGCCGGGAAGGAGGAGATCTGCTGTGCTGTGATCACTGTCCTGCTGCTTTCCATCTACAGTGCTGGTGTGTAAGATACCGGAGCTGTTTGAGCCACTACTGTTGGTCAGGTTTAGTTGGGCACAACGGGAAGGTTTTGAGGTGACAACTAGATGTGCTTTAGATTTGGCTGATGTTGAGATGGAACATCATGAGTGCTGCTGGGGTTTATTTATATGCTTGATGATTCTTGAATGAGCAGGGAAAATCTCGAGCAGGGAGCTGATAAATAATCATGAGCCACAGACATCTGTGACTGCGACAGCGCCTACATTATGGAGAGATATGTTTTTTTACATGACAATGTTGTACTTTAAATGGTTCAGTTTTTCCTTTGTGTTTTGGGACTGGACAACATTGCTGGCAAGATAATCCTGGTTCACACAGAACCATGAAAATGGCTAAAAACACTATATTATGCATGCTACATTGTGAAGCAGCATTACACTTATCCTGTAGTCTGCTATTGTTGTTTTGCTCATCAAGTATTCACACGTGCTTATAGACTGACTGAACAAGTAATGCACATATGCATGACATCCCCGTTTTCACAAATCTGCATTCTGCATTTTTAAAACATACACACTAAAACTTGTTTTAGGCTACCAAAATAGCACTGTTGTATAAAAGAACAAACAACCAAACTATAAAAAGATTATATTTTTAGTTTTCTAACAATTTCTCAGGGCATGTTTTGGACTACGGTAAAGAGTTCATCTTGGCATGTTTCTTTTTTGTTAAAAGTTGATTTTCTCCAATAATTTAGTGCATCATGTTCACTTTTGAGTGCAATGTCCACATATATCAAAATCCAGTCAACAACCAATATATAAAACCAACCCTCAGTCTTTTTTTTCCTTTAATAGTAATCCATTATACTAAGATGTCACAAAATAGCAGTGAACATTTGTTTTTGTTGAGACTTGCGGCTGCTTTCACTCTGCCAGTTCAGTCTGAAACAATGTACCTGTAGATTGTCACAAAAGTGGTACTGTAAAAGTTATGTGAACCTGGGCTAGCAAACCAGAACTAAATTTCATGCAATGTCACTGTGGCTTGATGAATGGAAAGCAACTTGGACTTGGGTATGCACTTGCTCAGGAAGTAAAGTAATATGTGCATGAATTTTAGCCAGTGACAATGTCATAAGTTCAATGCACATATAGGAGATTACCATTTCATGATTTTATCCTGAATACGAGTGAGAGAGCATGCAGACTGAGTGCCATCAGAACTGCATTTTAATGTCTGCAATTAGCTTTCTTCTCCATTTTCACGGTGTGTTGTGTTCTCTTTGCTGTTTATAATAGCACTAAACTACTTTGCTAAAACACTGCGCGTGCTCCTCATTCTGCACGTAATGCACATTCATTCAAATCAAAACCAGACTGACATATTCACACTGTGACTGTAGCTTACATGCCCAGTCCGCAATCCTTTGTGTTGCAGTTGATCAGCTGGAGTGTAGAATGTTTGAATTCCCGTATTTTCTTGTTTATACTTTGTTATTGGGCAGCTGAACTGATTCCATGTGAGTTTGAAAAGAAACACATGCAGCTGATGGTGCGCAGCCCATGAGCCCTGAAAATCTGCTACGCTGCCCTTCATTAGTGCTGTAACTTCTAGAGTTTCTGGTATTCATTTCATGGCTTCAAAAACCAGCAGTTGCATATGAAGTGCATAATGGCTTTCAAGCAGTTTTAGATCTTAAGTTATTTAAATAAATGTGGGAAATTACAGAAGTTAAAACCAAGTTTAGCTGCACCAGTTGATGTAGTACAGAATCAGACAGCCTAGTGCTTTCAAGCTTAATAACAAAAAGCAAGCGTTTGGACATCGATATGTTAGCATTTGTGCAGTGAATTAGGTAACAGAGAGCCCTTTCTTACAAACAGGTATTAATTTACCTTCTTTTTGCAGACTGAGTATATATAGATGGTTTCATTCCAAGTCACCTCTTTTAAATGTGCGGCTGTTTTTTATTGTAGTTATTGAATGGCTGTTAGTAACAGAACTGTGCATGTTTGCTGAGTGTTAGATGAAGCCTGTAGTTTTACCCCGGACTTTGTTTACATTTCCTCAGCAACCCGCCATTGAGCAGAGAAATGCTGCCCCCTGGTGACTGGATGTGTCATCGCTGCACCGTTCGCAAGAAGGTTGGTGTAAAATTAAGGCAGACATAAATATTAGTAATAAAACAATAATTATTAAAGGCCTTTTTGTATTTTACTGTATTATTTTAATAGTAATATTTATTTTATTGTTTACAATTTTTATAAAAAATTAATGTCTGATTATTACATATTTACCAAATCTTACACTTTTTATTGTACAACTTTTTTTGTAAGTGGTATGTTGTATAGGATTCAATGAAATCGTAATATTTCTTGACTTTTATTGCATTTTCAATAATTACTTTAAGTTTAGAGGTTTTTTTTACATTTTTGTTAACATTAAATCGAAAAAAATATTACATTAAGTATTATTAACATTACCTATTAATATTATTATTATTATCGTTGTTTTTATCCTGAAAAGTACATTGTACTATATGGTGTTGATATATTTCTGTTAATTTCTTCAAGTTAATCCAAAGTTTTGACATTACATTAAATTAATTGATTTCTTTGTCCGCATCACAGAAGTCACAGCAGGGTTTCTGCCAGTTTCACCAAGTTAAATTTAAGACTTAAGACATTTTTAAGACCGTTATAAATTAAATTTTAGACTTATACTGGACTAAATGCTAAGAATTTTTCTTAAATATCCTAGTTAGAAAAGATTTTCTCTTGCCCTATCAAAAAACTATTATAATTTAATACATCTAATAATAAAACCTATAGGTCAGGTTAGTTTCCTCAGCAGTAAATAAAGGGAATGTTTGAACAAATGTTACTGTAAGGAAAGTAATTACAAAAGATTAAATGGCTATACATCAGGGGTGTCCAAACACGGTCCTGGAGGGCAGGTGTCCGGCCTAGTTTAGCTCTAACTTTCCTATTTTTTATTTTTTAAGACCTACAACACATTATTTCAGTAGATTTAAGACTTTAAGGCCTAAAATGTAGCTTTTGAGATTTAAGAGTTTTTAAGACACGGGGATACCCTGCACAGGTTCCTTTTTATACAAAATTATACCATTTATAAAATATATATAAAAAAATTATTTGCATATTGAAATGTTTTTTCCTGGTAACAGAAAAGGGAACAGAAGAAAGAGCAAATTAACGGCCTGCTGGAGCGGCAGCTGGGAAAGCAGACTCCTTCTCCAGCTCCTGAGCAGGATTGTGGGACGTTAAGACTGGATCCCTCTGTGGGGACAGGTGGCACAGGGCTACGGGCTGCCGTTGCACAGGTACGACTCTTGGAGAGACGACCCAGCAGCCGACCTGTGACCCCCAACTCCAACACTTCTTCAGCAGACACCCCTACACCATCCGAGCAGAACGATATGGAAGAAGACCTCCTGGATGTGGAGGATGAGACTCAGGGTTCCGAGCCTGAACTCTCGAATACCACAACCACCCTCAAAAGACCATTTGACCTCCTAATAGCCGCTGCCATGCAGAGGAACCCTACGCAGTTCCAGCTTCCGAATGACCTCACCTGCACAACTGCACTTCCAGGTACAGGACATCCTGATCACACTGTACAGGTTGTGTGCAATTCAGAGACTCTGCTGATGCCTCTGTTCTTTTCTTCTCAGGCACCAGCAAGAGGAGAAGGAAAGACGAGTTATCCAGCAAGAGTGTTAAACGGCCACAACATGAGCTGGACAGTTGTGGACTGGTTCCACTGCCTGTTAAAGTGTGCTACACATGCAGCAGGTATAAGGCTTTTTATTATTACATACATTTATAAACTCTACTGATGGCACGGTGGCTCAGTGTTTAGCACTGTCGCCTCACAGCAAGAAGGTCACTGGTTTAAGTCCCAGCTGGGCCAGTTGGCATTTGTGTGTAGTTTGCATGTACTTCCCGTGCACTTGTGGGTTTCCCCCGGGTGCTCCGGTTTTCCCCCACAGTCCAAAGACATGCGGTACAGGTGAATTGGGTAAACAAAATTGGCTGTAGTGTATGAGCGCGTGTGTGTGAATGTGAGAGTGTATGGGTGTTTCCCAGTACTGGGTTGCAGCTGGTAGGGCATCCGCTGCATAAAACATATGCTGGAATAGTTGTCATTTTATTTACTGTGGAAAATGAATGAATGAACAAATAAATAAACTCTACTGCTTAACGTTTTTTTTTTTTAAGTTTATTTTGGTCACCAGGGTTGAATTTATAAAATCAAAAATAGTTCAAAAATATTTATATAGAAATTTAAAAAGTTTAAAATGTCTGTTTTTAAAATGTGATTCATACTATCAGTATAATTACTCCTTTTATTTTTTTCCTGATCCTTAAAAATATATATTATTAATGTTAAAAATAGTTGTGCTGCTTAATTTTGTGGAAATTGTTATATTTTGTCATAAAAAAATATGATGACACTTTGTTTTAAATATTATATTTTTAACATTATAAAAGTCTGTAAAAGTTTAGTAAAATGCATTTATCAATTTAAAATCTAAAAAAGACTTTTGATAACTAGAGGTACTCCTATCAGGATTTTTCAGGCCAATTACTGATCATTTGAAGCCATATCGGCCGATCACCGGTTACAGGGTCTAATTGAAGCCTTTTATAAGTCATGTTTTTAAAAAGGTATATTACAAATAACTCATCATGTTTTCAAAACAGTTTTGGATGATGTGTGTGAACGGCACAAATTATAATTTAATAATACACTATCTTTCTGTTGAGTACCCCTGTTTATGGATAGTATGATGCGACGACAGCTGTTATGCAAGCTCTTCAAATAGGGCAAGTAAAGAAATCATATTTTTCGCATATAATATCCACAGGCTATCGGTGAGAATCCGGGGCAATTGTTAGTACGTTGTATAAGGACAGAGTGTACGTTTCAAACACCCTGTTCTTGCACAATGTAAAAAAAATGTATTGCGAGAATCTGCCTTCATGGAGACCACTGATCAAACTTCCAAGCGATTATCGGTCGATTGTGATTGTTGACTGATCGATCGGAGCACCCTTATTGATAAGTTTAAATTCCAACTCATAACACTATTTTTGCTTTATAGACATTAGTTAAGTTCAAGATGTTTTGTGTGCGTTTACGTATGTTTTTTCATTATAATTATTATTAATAATATGGTGTTTATTGTTTCTCTCTTGCAGAAGCTGCCGATTGGCTCCTCTGATCCAGTGTGACTTTTGCCCCCTCTTATTTCACATGGACTGTTTGGACCCGCCTCTCACTGCCTTCCCCACAGGCAGGTGGATGTGTCCCAACCACATCCAGAACCTGGTAGTAAGGAAGCTTGCTTAAAAATAATAAGACCTATATAGAACATACATGGTAATTCCATATCCTAAACACTTGAACCAGCATGCCAATAATTCATTCTTTGTTCTTTTCTCAAAGCTGAACCAGAGATCCTTAACCATCAGCAACCGTTGCCAGTTATTTGACCAGTTTCAGGACTGTATATCCCAGCATGCCGTCAAGCTTGACTTCCTCCAGCGGATACATCGGCAACACCCCCCTATACAGCGATCAACTCATTCCCAAAGCAAAAAGACTTTAAAGGTGATCTGCCGTCTTTTAAAGTCACTCAGTATTTACGCGCATTAATAAAAAAATTACAACACAGATAAGTATGAATATCTTGTGTTGGTGGGCTTTCTCATAATACATGCCAATATCGATCACATTTAGTCAGTAAGGTAAAAGCAGTTGGACTTTTGTGGCTGGTTGAACATATTTGACCATATGAGTTAGGAATGGATTTTTTTGGCTGATAACGATAACTCTTAAGATTTGGAGGCCGATATATTATAGTTCAGTGTTTCTCAAACTTTTTTCACCAAGTACCACCTCAGAAAAAAATTGTCTCTCCAAGTACCACCATGATGACCAGTATTGAAATACAGCACTGCACAGTTAAAAAACAAGGCAGATTAATTCCTATTTTTAAGAATATGAATTATTGTCAGCCACTTTAAACATTATAAATAGTTTGAACTTTAACTGTGCTTGCAGACAAAAACAAAACAAAAAAACTTCACTATTTAAATTAGAATGTGCTTTTAAAAGTTAATAAAAAATGGCACTGATGTTAAAAAGTAAAAAGAAAACTTAATTTATAGCTCATTCATCACAACCTGGAAATGTTTTTTGGACCTGATAAATATAGGCTTTATCATATACATAAATATATATAATTTTAATATTTTATACATTTTGAAAAGATTTGCAAGTTGCAGTTTTGAAGTTGAATGTACAGATGACATATTTGTATATCTTTGAAATCTAAACTTGTATTTTAAATATATGATTTAGAAATTATTTAAATTACAAATTAGATCTGCTGCTCGTCATTTACAGTAGGCCTATGTGTGTCAGAAAAGCGAGTGATTAAATGCATACAGTGCTTTACCAATTCATATGTGCAGTATTTATGCGATCTGGTGTGAATGAGATTACATAAGTAAACCGTAAAGTTTGCGTTAACCGCGCACCGACCACTGTTTTCAAGCAGACTCAGATACGGTTTGCGGTCCTTCCAACTGTGCACATGAAGAATAACTGTAATTATATTCTACCTCTAAGCTTTAAGCATGGCAAAGTTGCTTGAGTCTACGTTCTGTCTCTCGCGCCATTTGAAATCACATCTAAATTAAATCTGAGGTAACAAACTAAACCGAAAGCCGCGTACACTGCTTTACAAAACAAATAACTTTATATATCGAAAACACACATTATTTTACACAACTACGAGCACATGTTTAACAAATATTTTATAATTATTTTACCAGTGATGCAGCATGGTGTCATAAGTTTGCAGTAACAAACGCAACACAACAGCACCGGTCTGCAGAAGGGCTTCTCTAGCGCGTGTATCTGCTCGCCGCGCACATCTTCCTCTGGCTCTGTGCCAAGCGGACCGATTTTTAACTGATGACGCGATGCACTAAAGTAAACATTAAAAGCACACTAGCATAATCATACACTTCAGGGAACAGCCAATGATGTCTGATCACATGAGTCTCTGTTATCGTACGCGTCAAAGGGTTAAAAGTGTGTTCATTTTATTATTTTATTATTTAGCGATTCTTTCGCGTACCACTGGAAGGAAGGCCGAGTACCACAGTTTGAGAACCACTGTTATAGTTGATAAATGTTATATGTTTCTACAGTAAACAACTGATTTTATTTTAAAAACTTCATAAAAGTTTGATCTGATCTTATGAACGAAATAGCCTACTCAAAGCAAAAAAGCTATAAATTTAAAAATTGCAAGATGATTATATAGACATATTGACGATTTCACATAAATCAATAATAAATTTCCTTTTCTTCGCATGGCAAATTAACATGCAACTTGACTGTTGTATAAAATAAAAGTTTGTTAAATAACAAAATGGGATTTAATTAACAAGTAAAACAAATATATTTTAAAGTAAAATGAAAAAAAAATGAAACCAGCTCAAATGTTCTTGAATAAAACGTGTTACAGTAATGTACGTGTACAAATATTTAATGTCCGAAAAAGCGTTTTGAGAGGTGTTTTGACAGTTCGAAGCCACCGTACAAGCGAAAAGCTAAATACAGATAGTATTACTTCAAAAAACACGTAATAAATTCATCCCATTTGGCGGCTTTAGATTCTTTGAACACATGTAGGTGCTGCTTGTCAATCAGACAACACTTCTATGTTCGTTTGTGCTGTCATTTGCGGGAAAAATTATGGATGAAAGGTTTATGATAAACTGCTGTGAGTTTGAAACTTTAATTGCAGTTAATAAGAACAAATAATCATATTAGATTACAAATAACCCTACGAGTTGTTTAGCACGTGTGCATCGCTGCTATTATGTTTACACATTAAAACCAAAAAAACACAATGACAGCCTGTCAAACATTACAATGATAAAGAACATGGCTACTTGCTGCGTTTTTAACGCACATCAATACCACGCAAAGAAAGGACGGACTTTAAAGAAATAAACTACTTGAGGAAAGCTCCTTTAGTGCACTGGACAAGTCTAAACAAGTTCGACCAATGCATACGTGAGGCAAGCAGTTCTGTACAATTATGTATTCTATTGACCTTGTTCTTCAATGCGGAAGAGCGCTCGTTTTTGCGATTATTTTAGAACTTCCGATTCAGTCGTCTATGGAAGAAATGACTAGGAATAATAAACTGCTGAAAACTGTCAAATTACTTGCTCTACAAACAAGTGTTTGCATGACTATACAGACAAAATAGAATATGAAAATATCAGTTTCCAACATCAAGCAGCAAAACGAGCTGTTTTTAATGTCTAAATATGAATGGAAGTGAATGAGACTGGAAGTCTCAAGCCAAAAAGATTCAAATGGCTGCACCCGCTCGTACGCGGAGATTAAGGTGATTAGGCTTAAAGATATTGGCCTAATTTGAAATCAGATCCAATAATGATAACATTAAAATAGCATTTATCAGCCGATAACGATATTGTCGCCGATATATCGTGCATTCCTAATATGAGTATTATAAAAGGAGTCCAATCAAAATCTCTGTAAGGGGTCAAAAGAGGACAAGCTGATAATGATTTAGACCCCATTTATACCTGCATTTAGCTTTGTGTACTTATCAGGTTAATGAAAATGCATCTTAAAGGGATAGTTTTGTTCTTTATTCTGTTGAACACAAAAGAAGATATTTTAAGGAAAGCTGGAAACCTTTAAACATTGGAAACACAAATACTATGGAAGTCAGTGGTTACAGGTTTCCAGCTTTCTTTAAAATATCTTCTTTTGTGTTCAACAGAATAAAGAAAGCTGGAAACCTGTAGCCACTGATTTCCATAGTATTTGCGTTTCCAATGTTTACAGGTTTTCAACCTTTCAAAATAGCTTTTTTTGTGTTAATAATACAGAAACTCATGGTGGTTTAAAACCACATGAGGGTGTGTAAAGTTTTTTTGTGTCTGTGTGTGAACTATCCCTTTAATACCAGGTGCAAACTTTAGCCTGTATGACACCACTACAGAGGTTGTGCAAACTCTTTAAGAAATTATTCGGTTTTCACAGGTTCCAGATGCCATAAAGTCACAATATCAGAACCCACCTACTCTAATGGCATCAGCAGGGGTTCGTGAGGGAGAACTGATCTGTACTGGCCTTCCAGAAGATTCTGTCCCACAGCACTTAGCCAGTGAAGACGAACAGCGTCAGGTGTGTATGAGCTGTTCACTATTTATTTCTACTCTATTATATATCTGAACCATTACTTTATTTTGCTTATGCTTTGGTATAGTGGCTCAAAGACATCATCTCGCTGCAGTGCAGCATTATGAGGCATTTAAGGAACAGACAAACATCTCATTGGGATTCAGAGCACACAGAAAAGACTGATCTGAAACTCAGAGACTCCTGCCAGAGTGCCGCTTCGCAGGGCAGCCAGAACTCTTCGCCAAAAGTTTCCTGTAGCTCATGTACTGAGGGACTGTGTCAGAACTGTAAGACCACAAACGGCCCTGTAGACCAATCAGTTCAGTCCAATGGAACACAGGATCCTGTTAGAACCCAAAACAAGAGCGCTGACTGTGAAACGCCCTGTTTACCCATTCTCAGTCCACCCAACTATGCCAACTCTGGAGCCATTATCAAGGCCGAGGATGCCAGTTTAAAGTCTCGTAGTGGCACTGATGTCCCTCCTCCTGCTTGTGTCAAATCTGAGCCCCGAACTCCACCATGTGATCATGCTAAAACTCCACCGTCTTCAGATGCAGCTGCAAAAGTCTCAGACTCGACTGTATGTACAGGAGCACATGTTGTTAAACTGCAAAAAATCAACTCAGACGCTGGGTCAAATGGACAGAGATCTCAATCTTCTTCTTGTGGTAAATGTCTCTTTGTATAGCATGTGTTTGATTATCACCAACAGAGATATTCATTGGCTGCTTTGTCTTCTCAGGTGGAAAGTCTAGCTTGGACTTGGCAGGCAGTGGGGACATCTCCTCTTGCACAGAACCCAACATGTCAGAGCTGTCCGGACGAATAAAAGACATCATGCAGGGCAGTGGAGGTGGGTTTGTGTGCGTGTGTGTGTCCTTTTAATGTAAACCATATAGAACCCAGCTTCAAAAAATATTTTGAAATAAATCTGAAACCCTATTTGTTTTGCAGAAATTGAGCTTAACTCATTAGATGAGAAATTTATTAAAATTTTGGCCTGGCAGCGGATTCAGCAGCTTTTTGACTCCAAAACATCTCCTGTTCGGAGCAGTTCTCCTTTATCCGTTTCTCCGGCTCATAGGAAACACAGTGAAGGTATCAAGCTTAATTCATTACACTCTTACTGAAGTTTATGTTTACGTCCGTTTATGATGAATTCTTGTTTATTTACAGCCCAAAATAGGGAGGTGCAGGCGAGAGCTTCGTTCTGTTCGGTCTCAGGAAAGGCTGTCAACATGTGCTACAGGAGTCTGCACATCGGGACAGGTGATTATCATCCTGTGCCTGCAGGAAATGCATCATCCTTCAGTGTTCAGTTTAAATATCATTTCTCATTCCAGGTGCTGATATGGACGTGTGCCTTACAAACTACGGGCATTGTAACTATGTTTCAGGGAAACATGCCTGTATATTTTATGATGAGGTATGCCATTTTAGACATTTAAGAGACAAAGATGGTTTGATCTCGTTTGAGTGATTTCAATCATTCTCTCCTCCTTCAGAATACCAAGCAGTATGAACTGCTGAACTACAGTGAACATGGGACAACCGTCGACAACATACTGTATTCATGTGACTTTTCTGAGAAAATGAGCCAGAGTCCATCCAGCAATCTTCTCACCAAAGTGCAGAACATAATCCGTGAGTTCATTTTTATGTATTTATATTTTAAGTCCCGAGGAAGCAGAAGTAACCATGAGTATTTTCTTCTGTTTTATATACATTCGAGTAAAGCAAACTCTGAAAAAGCAAAAGATATGCATGGTATGGACTTTTTTTTGTTGATTGGTAATTGGATAATATTAGGATTGTTGACTGGATTATATATTGCCATTATAAAATAAAAATATCACTGATTTTGCAAAAAAAAAAAAATTTACGTGGTTGCAAAAGTTGTCTCCAAAATTCGCCAAATTCTAAATTCGCCTTAAAATATGTCATTCACATAAATCATGTACATCTGTTAAAAAATTATTTGAGGTCTGAGCAAGGTGAGGTTTTCCAGCAAGAGAGAAAACATCAGGTTCAACGAATAGGAAGACTTTGCTTCATTTATAAATGAATCAGTCATTTTAAACAAGTTATCTTAATGTTTCAGTAAATCATTCATTAAGACAGGGAATTTACTGGGAGTTTTAGTGTCATATTTAATTATCTATTAAGATTAGCATTAATCTTAGCATTAGCAGGATTAGCCAAGGTACAAGCACAAAAACACACTCAGCAAAACAAGACTAATCCACTGAATGTATACTTGCCATTGATAGCAATTAAGGGGCCGGGTGCAAGCAGACCAAATTATTGAATGTGTCCCAATAGAATAGTCAACATAAAACCAAAACGGCAGTTTTTAGGAAAGTAAAAGTTGGGACATGGCCAAGTAAACAACTTCTGTTTCATGGCCACTTTTAAAAAAAATCATCATGCACGTTGGCTTATTCTGCAATGCAGAAGTAAGCTCTTTTTTGCGATTGTTTTCGAACTTCTGATTCATTTTTCGATGGGGAAATAACTTGGAATAATAAACAGCAATAAAAGATCAATATACTTGCTCTACAAACAATTATGTTTATGACTATGCAAAAATATATGTATAATAAGAAAATACAAGTTTGCAACATCAAGCAGCATAACTAGCTGTTTTTTTTATTGCTAAAAATCTGTGAAAACTAATAAGACCAGAGGGGTATTGCACAAAAGTAAGATAAGGAATTAAACTGGGATTTTCAGGCTAACCTGGCTGAATTTATCCTCGCTCAGTTGCATGAAAGCAGGCTAAATTGAACTAAATTAACTTACTATGGAGATTTAGGTCCAATCCCAATTCTACCCCTTAGCCCTTCCCCTTACCCCTACCCCTCGTTTTGCACTTTCATGTGAAGGGGTAGTGGTGTCCCAATTCTCTTCAGCTTGAAGGCGTAGAGCTAAGGGGAAGGGGTATACACCCCTTCGAATGAAGATCTTTCAGGACCACACTTGAAACCAGAGGGGTAAGAAAATTTCCCAGAATGCACTAGCTACAGCGGCAGTTTCGCTGTACCCAGAAGGAGAGCCACAAATTAGTATTTTTTGTCATTACGAATTTTTACAACAAACAAACACATGTTTCAATATATTCATAATTATGTAAATATATTCGTGTTTTACTGAGCACCCTCTTTCGGATAAGACGTTAAACCGAGGTCCTGACTCTCTGTGGTCATTAAAAATCCCAGAATGTCCTTCGAAAAAGAGTAGGGGTTCAACCTCGGCATCCTGGCCAAATCTGCCCACTGGCCTCTGTCCATCATGGCCTCCTAACCCTCCCCATATCATAATTGGCTTCATCACTCTGTCTCCTCTACACCAATCAGCTGGTGTGTGGTGTGCGGTCTGGCGCAAAATGGCTGCTGTCGCGTCATCCAGGTGGATGCTGCACACTGGTGGTGGATGAGGAGATTCCCCCTCATTGTGTAAAGTGCTTTGAGTACCTAGAAAAGCGCTATATAAATGTAAGGAATTATTATTATTATTATTATTACTACTACTGTCATGCTTTTATAAAAAAAATGTGCTAAAATAAAAAACGCTAAATTTTGCGATCTATAATCCCTAATAATAACTTATGTACAGCAATCCCACAACATTCTGACACTCGATGACGCTCAAATACCCTGTCAGAACAGTCTCGTGGCTGAGAATGAGCGTTTTACAGTGTCTGCTATAATGTTAATGCTGTTTTTAGTGTGTTTACATAGATGCATATGGCCACTGTGTAAATGCAAAGTATAGTTACGATCTCATTGCCACATTAGATTGTTATGATAACATGATATATGCCTTCAGTGATTTCCTGAAGATAAATACTAAAAAACACAACAGGAATAATTACAGCAGTCGCGATCGTCTGATCTCACAAAGCAAGAGATCGCGATGACATATGATGACATGTGCAGGTGTGCTGTACCAATTTTTAGGGGTAAATTTTAAAGCCATTCCTCTTCACACTCGTTTTTAAGGGCGAAGGGGAAGGGGTAGGGGTACAAAAATAGAATTGGGATTGGGCCTTATTCTTTGAAGATGTGATTGGCTCACATAGGGTTTTATCCATACTTGCATCATTGATTCTGTGGTTGATCCCGTGATCTGTTTACTAATGCTGCGAATGTGCACTTATCTTGGCTGTTTACATCAGGCTTGACATAGCGGCTCGTTCTCATCCTGAATTAGCAAACGTGCAACGACTAAGCCAGGAGGACCTGATTAAGCTAGGTCAAGTTGCTCTTTTTCTGTTATCTTGGCTTTCTTGATTCCACTTTTGTGCAATACACCTCAGACATCTCGAACCAATAAGTTTCCAATGGCTGCGCACACTTTTACGTGAAAGCATAAGGTCAATATAATGAATTTAGAAAACTGGTTGAATTTTCATTTCTTTTGGACTTGAGAAACATCACACAGTAACTAAGCAGAAGTAATAACTCAAATGTGTTTGCAGGACGCTGCAGGAAAAAGGAGCAGGAGGACTCTCCCAATGGTGTTCCCTCAGCAAAAGACAGCACACTTATGAGCTGCCAGTCTCAGGACGCTCCAGTCACTCCCTGTAACTGTAAAAACAGTGGCTCCTGTATGATCGGAGGCAGTGGTGCGGGATGGGAAGGCACTGCGCTTCTCCATCACGGTAGTCACGTTAAACTAGGCTGCTTGCAGTTTATTTTTAGCATCGCAGAGTTTGCCAACAAGCCACTTAAAGAGGAGCTCAGCGCCTGCAGCCTCACTCCCACACCTGGCCAACAGGGGGAGCAGCTGAGCAAACAAAATCCTCCGCTACAACACAACCTTGCAACTTAACCCTGTACAGTTTAAACGGTTTGCTAACTATTCTATTGTTTATACTCTTGCATGAGGTGACATTTTTTCAAATTTCTTTGGACTCTTTTTGGCAGATTGCACATTTTTTTTGTGTCTCAATGCAAAACTTGCATTTTTAAAGGGAAACTTTGGTCATCAGAACCATTGAGCAGTTTTCACATGTAAAGAAATCCAAACATGTTCTATTTTGTGCCAGTAACAATAGTTTTTATATAAACAAGCATCTTCTCTTTTTTTCCCCTCCCATAAAAACGGATGATTTTATTTATGTCCTCTGGAGCGAAATGTGAGGAGACTTGTACATATGTATATGTGTGAATAGACAAAAATCCACATGATTCAGCACACAAACAAAGTGCTCCAGTTTGTATTATTTCTGTCGTGCACCATTTGGTCCTTTATCTGTCTGTTTCATGTGTTCTGTAAGTTTTCACACGTTCTTGTGTCAAACGATGTAAATACAAACCATATTTTAAAATAACCTGCTTTAGAAATCCACAGCCTGATTTTTTGTGTCATGCTTACAGACCGATTAACTGGTCTTCTTTAAGATTAGTTGCTACTACAATTGCATATTCAAAGAGTTTAAAAAAATATCCAATTTTAAGAGATAAATGCCTGAATTGTGTGCGAGGCAAATTAGATTTGATTCAACTTTACTGTCCTTACACATGTGCAAAGCAACGAAATGCAGTTGAGGTCTAACCAGGAGTGCAATAGCAGCAAGTGCAGGATATAGGTATAAGTTATAAAGTGCAATTATAGAAAAACTATGGTGATTATTACAGATCAATTTACAATTATATGGTTCTATAAGAAAAGGTGTTAGTTTTTTTCTAAACAAATGGGGTTTTTTGTCAAGTGTAAAATAAAACAAGTCAGGAATCTGGTCGATTTTAAATTAAAGGAGAAAACCAGGGAACAATTTTTTTCAAGTGTTATGGTTACTCAAATATAGGTATTTTTGTCTGATCTAACCCAGAATTTCATAGGCAGCAACTGTATATAATATCATGCATTAAAAAAAGACACTTTATATTTTAAATAACAAATAATATAATGTGGAAAAGTAAAAAAATATATACATTCTACTTATACAATAGTATTGTTTCTATTTATTTGTATACATTTAATTAGATTTTTATATCATGCATTTAATAAGTTTAATCATTCAGTTTTTATATTGTAAACAACAAATAAATCACTTACTACACTCAAAAAAAGAATAATGCTGCTTGTTCAAACTACCTGTTTAAAATGAGCTGAAACACAATTCTTGTCATTTATTTGGCCAATTTATTTGTTTTAGGTTCACTTAAATTTGTAAACCATTAAGTTAACTTAAGCATTTTGTGTTGGGACGACATGAAGGAATTGTGTTGGTCCAACTACCTGGTTAGGGGATTTGTAGTTTCCAGCATACTTTTACGTTGGATTGAATTAAGAGGAAAATGTTGACAAGAAAAGTATCTTAGGTGTTTAAAGTTAATAGACTTGTTAGAGTTTAATCTTCCCTGTAGTTTGAAGATTGAGAAGAGTTTCATGTAATGCTTTGAGATTTGAGATTACTACCTTGCAGAAGCAGCCATGCTCTGGGTGTTGGCAGCTTTATTAGCAAAAATGCAGTTTGTTGCTTTTGCTCAGTGAGCAATAACTGTCCTAAAACTAGTTCTGAGATGAGTCTCAATCAACTTTATATGTAACTCATAAAATATGCTTAAAAATAGCTCTTTTAGTTTATATAGGATGGCTTCAAATAAAACTAAGAGACTTTGAAATGTACGACACATAATAGACATATTATCAGACCTTTGAGTTTAAGTTAAATAAAAATACAAATGTATTTAAACTTTTATTTAATAAATGCAATTTAGTTGGTCCAACATGATTTTGTGTAAATAGATTTTTTTGTTGGTTCTGAACAAATTTATTGGATGGAAATCCTGCCCTCAATTTAATTGAGTTCATCCAATGAGTTATTTTTGGAGTGTATAGTATTGTTTCTATTTATTCAAATACATTTAATATTCAATTAATTAGATTTTTTTATATTTATTTTATATTATGCATTTAATAAGTTTAATCATTCAGTTTTTATTATTTCATCAAATGTTTGCAATAGATTTTCTTATTTAATCAGTTTTTAGATTACAATTTAACCATTAAATTTACATTAGTTTTGTAATTCGTTTTATCATCACGATTATTATTATTATTATCATTATATTAAAAATGTATTTAAATCTCATTTTTACTTTGTTCCAGTTTATATATGTTATCAAAATCTGTATTTTCTAAATTTAAATTTTTTAACGTTTACCTTAATTTTTTATAAACCTTGTCCACAGATCCCCAGCATCTCTCTAACGGTCTCTGCATGTCAATATGCAAACAAGGATGCAGCATATGACTTTAGTACCACAATATCTTGACACTTTAAAACATGTTTATCTAAGCTTCTCAAATTACTGTCTGTTTTAATCATTCACACAGCCCTCATTCAATCCAAGAAAAGTTGGTTGTTGCTGGATCAGGCCAGAAGTTAATGAAAATTATTTATATTGTTTATTAAATTTCACATTAATTGTATTTTATTAACGTCGACATCTAAACACAACTGTCACAGTAATGTAAAAACAGATGGATCTGGAGTCTTCTCCATTATTATAGCCAATTAACCACAAGAATTATTGAAATTATTTATTCAATTTCCCATTAATTGTATTTTAATAATGTCCACCCAACCCTAAACCAGTCACAGTAACGTAAAAACAGTAGTTGTACAGAGTATTATTTGTTATTTATTAAATCTACCAAATCTGACCTCCAGAGACTATGTCGAATAGTTCAGACTGCTGAGTGAATCTCTAGTCCAACCCTCTTTAGTACTCTCCAAGAAATGTACTTATCCAGACCAAGCAGATGGGCTGCCAAAATCACTCTGGACCCCTCACACCCAGCACACTGCCTCTTTGAACTTCTACCTTCTGGTCGACACTACAGAACACTGTGCACCAGAACAGCCTGACACAGAAACAGTTTCTTCCCTCAGGCAAATCCATCTCATAAACACCTTATAATAATTGTGAAACAAACATCACTATACTTTTTATACACATATACACTTATTTATTTAACAACATACTTTACATGCCAATTTGCACATAACAGCTACACATATAACGTTGTATATAGTAATATACCTGTACATACAACTTGTCAATTTGTATATTTGCATTCACTACTTTTATTTTTTAAATATATTATCTGTTTTCTGTTTAAATATAAAATCTGTTTTTTTTTGTGTGTCTCTGTAATTCTGTTGCACTGTAGAAGCTCACGAAAACAAATTCCTCATATGTGTGAACATACCTGGCAATAAAGCTCTTTCTGATTCTAAATTACCCAATAAATAGTATTTTTAACGACTACCTATACCCTAACCCTAAACCCAACCATCACACCATCACAGTACGGTAAAAATATTAATTATTGTTAAACAAAATTATGCTATATTGAGGTGCATATCTGCAGCTGTATCCCACAGGGTTCTCCTCTTCTATATTCTCTCCTTCTATATTCTCCTATAGAATATATATATTCTATCCTATATATATATATATATATATATGGGTGGGGTAGGGGGATTGTATTCTTGTATTCACTCGTCCCCACCAATCTCAAGTGCAAACCTACACCCTTGGTATCCTATCTAGACTTTACCATATAAGTTGGACATGACATCAAAATCCTAGCAACAGACGTCTCTTGGCAACTCCATAGCAACGCAGCAGTGACATCTGCGTAAATCCTTACTTTTCCCTTCAAAAAAATGTCACATATCTTCAGATTTCTGAAGTGATTTCAGCCTGAATTTTAATGAATATCAGCAGAACAGTGGTGTGAGAAATTGAATATAATAGGCGTCTGTGCCCTGCTTTTATAATCTACTGTAAATGAACTGTGTCCAAGAGGGCGTTATCATCTTCCTGTGCCAGTCTGGAACAAACCGACCTATTTCACAACTAGATTCAGCAGTTACTGATCAGATCCGACCGTCTAAATATGTTTCTCCTTCTGTTAACATGCGGAGGACTGGTCGGGGTTTACCTGCTGCTACGGGCGACGGTGCTGAAAATGCCAAGATGTAAAAGTACCGCTAAGCTGGACGGGAAAACGGTGATCGTGACTGGTAAGTGCCCGATTCGTAGTCCGTTCGTTCATTTGTACAAACAGTAACTCGTGTGTTAATTTGTATCATTATTAGTATTTTTAGTATAATTGCTGATTTTTATGATCGTATTTAACACGCTCCAGGAGTGTTATGCAACGATGAACTGACAGCTCGTGCTCGTGTTGTACCGTTAAATCTGAGGTACGCAGATAAACAGATATGACTGACTGACATTCGAGCTGGTTTAATAATTGCAGGAGCAAACACTGGAATCGGCAAAGCCACCGCAATGGACCTGGCGAGAAGGAGAGCTCGTGTGATTCTCGCCTGCAGGGATGAAGGCAGAGCTCAGGCTGCGGTCACTGACATTCAGCGGGTGGGTGAGACTTAAACACTTCCGGATAATGAGCGCACTGAAATAAACGTCCACTAGGGGGCGCGTGATTCCTTGTTCAGGTGTGTTGCGTCATTATAGGTGTTTGTGCAATCAAATCAAAAAAGACACGATTAGTCCACAATTAGTATACTCAAATTTACATGTTAGGTGAAAATATTGAATAAATTAAAAAATTATACAATTTTGTTGAATATTTGTAGTTTGTATTTTTATTCAATATTTTGCATGAATTTAAATGTATTATCTTTCTATTTCTAAAGACATTCGTTGACATTATATTTTTACTTTTTCCATTTTTAGTTTGTATACATTGAAATTGAACACTTTACATACTTTTTACATACTAATTGAACCTACTTTTTTACTACAATAACTTTGCTGCATTCACAAATTATACAAAATAAAATATATATATAT
>CAIGQZ010001492.1:23237095-23261503 GCA_903798205.1 Danio tinwini | reverse complement strand
TGTGTGTGTGTGTGCGTGTGTGTGTGTGTGTGTGTGTGCGTGTGTGTGCGTGCGTGTGTGTGAGAGTATTGTAAAATAAAATAAAGAAAAGTGTGTATTTTATTACTTTAAAGAGATTTTAAAAAGCAAAAAATAATACATTACTTTCCCTAAAATGTAACTAACACATTTCTAATGTTATAATATATTAATTTAAAAAGTAACCAATATATACATATCATTTTTTATTATATTCTTCACTAATATTCCAGCAAATTATTCACATAACCATGACGTTCATATAATATGTCGCTAAAACGCACAGAAAGAGCTTTAAACTGTATTATATTGTAAAATAAAATAAAAAAATCTATCACTTTAAATTAGCAACGTGACCCAAACGTTATCTGTAGCCTACCACTAGAGTAACAATGTTTATTTTTGTAGCTCATTCGTTAACAAAACATGCCAAGATGTTATATAAGACGCACATTTTCTGGCCTTGAACTGTGCATTGTTCATACGAGCCAACCGGTCCGGTGAGGGCTTGGGTGATGGCGAGAAACCCCGGACCGGTTTATCAGGCTCTGGCCCAGGCGGCGTACTTAAGAACCGCCCGGAGAACCAGTCCATCAGTAGCTCACAGTCATGATTTACCTGCTGATCATCGCTGCTTTCATCGCAGCTCTTTATGTTGTTTTAGTGGAGACGCTGTTTAAGAAATCCAAATGTAATGGATCGGCTGACATGACCGGGAAAACCGCCATTATTACAGGTAACGTTATAGATTGGGGTAAATTTGGTTTTATATTATCAGACGTCCACCTTCCTAATGTAATTTCAGAAAAGTATAGTTTGCTAATTCTTAATGGGGAAATCCTATTAGACTATAAAAGTACTACATTGTTCACAATTAAATAGTGCTAAAGATATTTGGAAGTCACCAACTTTACCTCATTGTGTTATTGTAGTTAAACTCACTGTGGTAAACATACGGCGCGTGCGAAAAACGCCACATTTCGAAGTGTTTGTCGTCTTTACCTTGGCTTTTTCCTCAACAGGTTGTATGGGCACTATAAAAAGCTGGAGTGTGTTTTAGTTTTGTTGTTTGGTTTGTTGTTTCAGGCGGGAATACGGGTATTGGTAAGGCCACAGCTCTGGATCTGGCTGGCCGTGGAATGAGGGTGATTCTGGCATGTAGAAACCAGAAGAAAGCCGAAGCTGCTATAAATGACATTAAAAAGGTGATTTTTTTAATACTTCTGATCGCTAATTAGAGAGTTTTTGAGTGTTTGTTTACTCATGTTTGTTGTTCAGGCTACAGGAAGCGATGATGTCTTGTTTATGGAGCTCGATCTTGGAAGCCTCAAATCTGTGCGAGCTTTTGCTGAGACTTTCCTTAAATCTGAGTCCAGACTGGATTTGCTCATTAATAATGCAGGTATGTTTCTAAGAAGAATGTAAATATTGAAGATTTGGAGCTTTCAAATAGTCAATTTCTGCTAAAAACGTTAAATTCCGCTCATAGATGGTATATGTATAATGTTTAAAGGGATAGTTCACCCAAAAATAAACTTTCCCTCAACTGGTTTCACCATTTAGTTACTAAATTTTTATGAGTTTCTTCTGTCGAACACAAAACAAGAAATTCTGATATAACATTGTAGGGGAATGTACTATGTAGGTCAATGGGCGTTTATTTTACTCCAAAATCCATCAGTATATAAAAACAAAAGTGCTTCAGGGGTAGTTAATGTGTCAGTGCTCTTTGGGTAAGGGACTCCTAAAGATAAACAATTAAATCATTAGTCCAAGGCACTCGAATGTAAGTGAAAAAATTAAAAAGCCTTTATTAACATGGCTATTCTATAAAACGGCAGACTTTTCAAGTGCCTTGGACTTATGATTTCATTCATCAGTATATGTTCCTTAGTGTTCAACACAAAGAAACTCAAACAGGTTTGGAACAGGATGAGTGGAGGATGAGTAAATGACAACTTCATTACCCATGAGACTTTGCTTAAATTACACCAATTAAATAGCAAATCTAGCTAAAATCTCTAACTCTTAAAAATAATGTACACCTGTTTGTATGCATTTATCTGCCTACTGTGCAATAAACATGTTTCTGTAGACGCATTCAACATCTATAAACTGATTTCTCAGTTTTTTTTTTATTGTATTGTGTCGTTCTCAAAGTTTTCGTGATGGGATTGTAACACCGTTAAGTACACTATCTAATGTCAATGTCATTTTTATTTATATAGCACTATTTAACACAACCAGAGGTTGACCAATGTGCTGCACAGTACAAATCAAAACAGAGAAAAACAATTATATGTATAAAATTATAGCTAAAACAGACAATTCTCACTGATAAAATGCCAAATCAAAGAGGTAAGTTTTCAACCTAGATTTAAAAACAGACAGGGATGAAATAGATCTAATACAGGGGGGCAGAGCATTCCACAACCTAGGACCAGCTACTGCGAAGGCACGGTCACCTCTGCATTTCAGCCTCGACTTAGGGATGCATAACAGTCTCTGGTTAGATGACCGAAGAGACCGACCAGGCTGATGCTCAATTAACATGTCTGACAAATAAGAAAGTGCCAGGCCATTTAAAGATTTAAAAACCAAGAAAAGCATTTTAAAAGTGACTCTATAGTGCACAGACAGCCAGTGCAAAGAGCGTAAAACTGGGGTAATGTGGTCATGTTTCTTGGTACCTGTTAAAAGCCTTGCAGCAGCATTTTGAACTAATTGTAACTGGGATAAGGTTTTTTGACTAATCCCAAAGTATAAAGTTCTATAATAATCTAGTACACAACTAGTCATGTTGTTCAATTTTCACTCTTATTCAAAATAAAAGCTAATAGTCTTGTGGTCCACCTCATAGCTGGTTGGTTTGATTTAACACTAACAAAACAAAATACTTAATTTAAAACTTCCTAAAAGGAAGTGACTGATGATAACTTTTTAATCCAGTTCATAAAGAAATGAAAATTCTGCCATTGTTTACTCAACCTCGTGATGGTGAAATGAAGCTTTCTAAACCAGTGAACCGTTCGATTCAATTGTATCAGGAAAAAGGTTATTTACTCTAAGCTTTCCAAATCAGAGCTCGATGAGGACCTCTGCTGGTTAGAGTGTGGGAAAGCACGGTGCTGCAAAATGTCAAACGTTTGCATATACAATAGTAAAATAAACAAACTACTCACTGTAGTTTTTTTTACATATAAGGTGTTACATTACACCACTGATGACTGTAGTAAAATCCAAGGTATTCAAAAGTATTAACGCTTATCGTATTCCAACTGGTTCTACACCCACCCACTCATTCCGAGCGGGGATCGAACTGTCGATTCCTGCGTGGGAGACGAATGCTCTGAGGAGGCTATCAGAGTGAGGCTTATGGGCTGCACTCGCCAGCTGGCCTCTGTTACACACTATACTAAATATGCAGTGGCCTTCTTTAAAAATGGTTGTAAATAATACACTTTATTATGATCCAAAAGCTTTTTACTATAAATTACTATTGTATTTTAGTTGAATTACTGGTGCGTGGGACGGGTGCAGTGCTTTGAAACAGAAACGTATGTAATCGACATCTAATCTCTCTCTATACGCTTTACTAACCCACAAGAGTGTTTAAACCAAATCAAAATTCGAAGCGGTCACGTGGGTATAGGTAAAAATAAAGCTTTGAATGTCACTGATCACATGATTATGGCAAAACTAAACAAGCTCGGGTACACTGCTTGAGTACGAGATGTATCTTTTTTTTTATACATGCTTCGGTGCGCAACGTCACATCACTATCAAAACCTATTTGAGTTTCCTGTTGAATGAAATTAAGATATGTTGAAGAGCACTGTAGCTGGCACTAATTGACTTCCATGGTCATTTTGTTTCTACTCTGGAGGTTAATTAGTGTCAGCAACTGGCGTTCTTCAAAATATCTTATTTATGTTCATTAGAATATACTCAATGGCTTAAAATTACACAGAGAGAATAAATATTGAGGTATTTTATTCTTTGAGTGAACTATCCCTTTAATGCACTTTGTTTAAAGTTGATTTATCTGGAAATACTGTACCAAGAACAGTCCTCAGCACAGATTAACCATATTAAACTAGACACTTTTGACTGTGGAAAGTCTGCATATGCAACATCAAGAAAATTTTGGACCCTTAAACCTCATCTGATACTACGAATGTCAAATTGAATGCAATTTATTTGATTGCATGCTTTGTCTAAACCAGTGTTTCCCAACCCTGTTCCTGAAGGCACAGCAACAGTACATATTTTACATGTCTCCCTTATCTGACCCATTAATTTGAGGGTTTGGAGTGTCTTCTAATGTTCCGATGAGTTGATTCAGGTGTGTGATTAGGAAGAGGTTGAAAATGTGTACTGTTGGTGTGCCTTTAGGAACAGGGTTGGGAAACACTGGTCTAAACTAGTTATCCTGTGATTCCTGATGTGCACATAACAGGATGGGGATATATGTGTATATGTACGGGGTAGTGTCTGTTTTATGAAATGTTATATATTCATTTTGTAAATAATAAAGTTGATTTGGTCTGTTTAGGTCTTGTAGCGGATGGTCGAACCGAGGATGGATTTGGCATCGAGTTTGGTGTCAACCATCTTGGCCATTTCTTGCTCACATGTCTTCTGCTGGATCGCCTGAAGGAGAGTCCCGCCGCTCGGGTCATCACTCTGTCCTCCATGGCTTATCGCTGGGGCAGGATTGATTTCGATTCTCTCATCGCCACTAAAGACCTGGGCTCGGGGAGATACAGCTGGCAGTTTTTCCAGGCCTACTGCAACAGCAAACTCTGCAATGTCCTCTTCACTCACGAACTGGCCAAGAGACTGAAAGGCACAAGCGTCACCTGCTACAGCGTTCATCCAGGTAATGCAAGAGAATTGTTTATCTAGTCAGAGATCTGTCTCTTGTGTTGCTCAATACCTGCACGACTTCTCATTTGTTTGTGCATCTTTCAAATTCCAGTTTTATGTATGTGTAGGGTAAAAGTCACTCAGGTTGGGAATGTCACAAGGTTGATGACAAAAATTGTTTTTAAACTGTCTCACTATTTATTCACCCTCAGGTTTTTCTAAATCTGAGTTCTATTGAAGATATTTTGAAGAAAAATGAAACACTGTAACCATTTACTTTCATAGTAGGACTAACAAATACTGTGGATTTCAGTGATTACAGGTTTCTTCTAAATATCTTGTGCAATGGGAGAAAGAAACTCAAACATGTTTGGGACCAGTAAAGAGAGATTAAATTATGGAAATTAAAAATTTTTGGTTTATCTATTAAATTTTTTTTTTGGGTGAAAAACAATTTGCATTCATTCTGAACTTTTACGTTGATTTGTAATGTAGTACTGTATGTTACGTTTTCTAAGAACATACAAGTCTTTAGTCTGAAATTGCAAGTAAATTTAGAACATTTCGTTTTCCACATCATTTTGCTTTAACAAAAGGTCCATTGTTTATCGTCAATAGCATAGAATAGCTGAGAAAAAGTCTTATTAAATGGTTAGTTCACCTAAAAATGAAAATTCTGCCATCGTTTACTCATCCTTCACTTGACTAAACCAGAGTTTCTTTATTCTGTTGAACCCAAAGGAAAAAACTGAAGAATGGCTGGGAAAAAAAGCCATTGACTTCCATAGTATTTTTCTGTTCCAACTATGGATGTCAATGGCTGTATTTCCCAGTCATTCTTCATGACATCTTTTTTTATTGTTATTATTTTGGGGGTTGGGTGACATGGTGGTAACTCAATGGTTAACACTGTTGCTTCACAGCAAGAAGGTTGCTGGATCGAGTCCTAGCTGGGTCAGTTGGCATTTCTGTGTGGAGTTTGCATGTTCTACCCATATTGGCGTGCTCTGGTTTCCCCCACAGTCCAAAGACAATTGGCCGTAGTATATGTTTGTGAATGTGTGTGTATGGATGTTTCCTAGTACTGGGTTGCAGCTGGAAGGGCATCCGCTGTGCAAAACATATGGTGGATAAATTAGCAGTTCATTCCACTGTGGTGACCCCTGATGAATAAGGGACTAAGCTGAAGGAAAATAAATGAATGAATTAATAAATTTTGGGGGTTATCACCTTTATTTTGATAGGACGGTGAAGATTTTACAGACACAAAAGTTGGTGGAGAAGAGATGATGCAAGGATTGGCAAAGCACTCGAGCCGGGAATCAAACTCAGGTCACTGTGAGCGCCTTGGTGCTATGTGTCGACGCACTAACCACTAGGTTATTGGTGCCGACATGTTTTGTTTTTGGTTCAACAGAAAGATTAAATTCATAGTTTAGAACAAGGGTGTCCAAACCCTCCAGGACCGAGTTTGGACACCCCTGGTTTAGAACTACTTGAGGTTGAGGAAATGATGGGGAAATATTCATTTTTGGGTGAACAATCCCTTTAAAATCAAGCAGCTTTCTGTTGGTTAGTGTAGGGAAGGTGGAAAACTTTAAACTGTGGTAAACTCATTCATTCTCCTGCAAAATTTCCAATCATCATAGAGTCCTATTGAAGTGAAAGGGATGAATATTCACCAAAAGGCTGTTAATACTAGACCACACAGAGAAAAAGTGCATTTGCATGGTGCCGAAACTTGGTTTGAAACCTACTTAACAATCATTGATGTGTGTGTTCTGTATAGCATGAATACGGTTCGTAAGTATGAATGTAGCATGTCATCCAGGCTGACTTATTATAACATACATGTTATCTGGATGCATTTGACATTGGGAAATCTGTGCCAAATACGAGTATGCTTGTACTTGATCTATTTTAAGTTTACAAAGCTAAGTTTGTGTCATGTAATTCTTGAATAACTTGCAATAGCGAGTTAAAAAAGAAAAACAGAACTAGTTGATGAAGTTACAATTGGCTGTTTGTTTGTTTTTCTATTTATTTAACGGAAGAAATGGGTTTAAATACACTTTGCATAACATCCTATTTCTAGACTGAAACTTTGATGCATTTTCAAACCCTAAATGTGGATTTGTGCATGAGACCTTGAACACAAAATTGACCTGTAATCTGTCAATGGAAACTGAACAGTCAATAGTTTTACCTTGAGCTGTACTAAGAATAGAGGGTGTGGTTGTAAAAACTCCCTAATATGAACAAAACTTGGCTGTGTTTTATGCAAATTAGCTGCTAGTTTCGGCCACAATCTCCCTCATTTTGCTATTTAGTTTGAAATTTTCCTTTATCGTGTTTGTTTGTGTGTGTTTGTGTGTGCGCGCGTGTACGTGTGTGCACATATGCAAGATATAAAGGGAAATGATCATTGAGTTAGATTTGCAGGTTTGTTTGTGTGTGAATTATCATCTAATGCTGATCTAGGCAATCATCTGGAATGTTCAGAGTCCTTTTCTGTTTTAACTCTTATGTATTGTTTAAATTTACTATGCTTTTGTTCTGTTTGTGGCAGTTTTTTCCCCCATTGACGTCCATTATAATGACATTTATTTCAAAGCCACGACAGCATGCATTCATGATTGTTGGTGGTTTTCCCTGTTGAGGTAAAATGTGTAATTTTTACTGTTGATCATCAGTTGGCAGCATTAACCCTTTAGATAGACCCGTGCAAAAAAAAACGTTTAAACTTTATAGAGTAAAACGGCAGATTATAGGGTGTGCGCATCAAATGGAGTTAACTTTTTAACAAAGGTTCGGTAACCAATCACCTACTTTCTAAAAAAGTATTTAAGGCAGACCAGCCCTCTAGCAGTGTTCTTCTCGTTCATTCGAACCCACCCTCACTCCCTCTATTCCCTTACTTCCCATTCACAATCCTATAACCTTCTCTTCCCTCGGTTGAATCGGGGGGTCCAATCACTTTACCAAAATATTACAGAGACGGTACCCCCACTCTGAGTCCCCAACCTACCTGTTCACTGTTTATCCTTTTACCTCCCCTTCATCCCACTGTACCCTACCATCCCTACAAAAAAGTCTAGCTCAAAGTGTGGTGTGGTCCATGCTGGTGAATACACCTATGTTGTTGTTTACTCCATGTAGTTCTGAAAGCTGAGGTGATTATTTTGATTTTCTTATATCAAGTTAAGTGTGCAAAGGTGTCTCTCACACACTATACTCTATATAGAAGCCAGAAACTAAGCTTTTTTGCACTACAACTGATGATCAACAGTAAAAAAAAAAAAAAAAAAAAAAAAGCAAATTTGACCTCTTCCCAACAGGAAAAACCAGCAACAATCAAGAATGCATGATTTATATGCTGCCATGTCTTTGCAATCAAAAAATGTCATTATAATGGAAGTCAATGGAGCAAAAACAGCCACCAACATAACGAAAGGGTAGTCCAGTTGCCCAAAATATCAAAATTTCAAAACACTTTCCCAAAATATGTCAATATACAGTTTGTGACTAAAAATAATTCCATTTGCTGAAACACAGAGAAAGAGAGTGCTTGAAAATATCCCTAACTGCACACGAGGGTTAATCTTGAAAAAATTCCATGTTAACTATTCTCAAATGAGCGCTTTAGGTTAAACTACCACATCATATTGCTTTTTCAGGTGTCGTAAAGACCGAACTGTCCCGCAATGTGAGTCTCTGGCAGAAAGTGTTCATCGAGCCCGTGGCCCGACTGCTGTTCCTGGACCCCAAAACCGGAGCCCAGACCACGCTTCATTGCGCCGTTCAGGAAGGAATCGAGCATTTCAGTGGGCGTTATTTCTCATGCTGTGCTGTGGAGGAAGTAGGCGCCAAAGCCAAAGATGATGCTGTGGCCAGAAAGCTTTGGCAGATCAGCGAGCGACTGAGCGGCCTTTCCTAAAGACAGAGCATTTCTGGTGTCTGTGAACTTATTTTACCTCTTGAGGAAAAAAAAACCGCATGAAGTGATGAAACTGATTGTTGTGTGCTTTTTTTTTGTATATGGACACACAATGTTTACAATGTTTTTGTTTTATTTGTATGTTTACATAAAATTTGTTGTATTGTTGTTGTTTTTTTTTACTATATTAAAGTATGTGATGGAATCATCAGTTTCTTTATTTCTTTGACAAATGTAATTTATATTTGATATGAAATCAAACGCGAGCAATATAGTAATATTTATGCCAATCGTCAACAGGATTGAAAAATGACTTCTGATTTTTGTGCATTTTTTGATCAGTATTTAATTACATTTCATTGTTGAATGAGAATGTTCTTCATGGAATGACTGATACCAATAAAGAGCATTTGTTTTTTAAGTGTGTCAATGTCTAAGAAGAAGAATTTTTTCCCCCTTTTTTTTGTAGTCACAATGGGGTATATGCACAGCGAGTGTTTCTTCCCATAACGATACACTTCACATGGACCGTTTATTTCTTTTTTATTAAATTAAATAGACTTTAACATTAGTTTAGTTCAAACTCAATTCCCGGAAGGCCACAGCTCTGCAGATTTAGCTCCAACCACCTCCAACTCAAACCTGCTTAATAGTATCTAGTAGTCTTAAACACCTTGGTTAGTTGGATCAGCTTTATTTGATTAGAGTTGGAGGAAAACTGCAGGACTGTGGCCCTTCAAGAATCAAGTCTGAGACCTATGATTTAGTTCATAGATCTCAAACTTGATTCCTGGAGGGCCCCAGCTCTGCAGTTTTGCTCCAACCCTAATCGACACAACTGATCCAAATAATCGAGGTGTTCAAAAGAGTCATGAACACTTTCACTAGTTGGATCAGCTGTGTTTAATTAGGGTTGGAGCAAAATTGTGCAGAGCTGGGGCCCTCCAGGAATCGTGTTTGAGATTTAGCTTAAAATGAGATGAAAGACCGTTTGCACCATAGATCTCAAACTGGATTCCTGGAGGGCCGCAGCTCTGCAGTTTTGCTCCAACCCTAATTGAACACCAGCTGATTCAACTAATCAAGGTGTTCCAAGACTACTAAAGACTTTTAAGCAGGTGTGAGTTAGAGGTGGTTGGAGCTAAAATCTGCAGAGCTGTGGCCCTCCAGGAATTGAGTTTGAGGCCACTGGTTTACATGTAGGATCAGCAGGCTAGCACAGAATCTCCATAAAAAATACTGGGGTAAAATAAATGTTCATATTTTCAAGACATATGAATTATACAACACATCAATTTTGTTATGGAATACACACTATTGGAAACAATTGACGCAAATTACGGAAAATTGTAAGTTCTTCTGCATATACCCTATTTGCATAACAGAAATAAAATAGCTGAAGTCAGCAGGTGCACTCCAAAAATGCTATTTTAAAACATTTGCATTAAAAACAAAATTTGTCATAAAATTGCAATCCAAAAAATTGTAATTTAAAAGAATTTGGGATCCAAAAAAGGTAATTAAAAAAATGTGGGACCCAAAAATTGTCATTTAAATTAAATTTAAAATACCAAAAATGCCATTAAAAAAAATTGCAATCTAAAAATTGCTATTCAAATAAAATTGCGATCCAAAAAATGTGGGATCCAAAAATTGTCATTTAAAAATATTTCATACAAAAAATTTAAATTAAAAGCATTTGGGATCCAAAAAATGTAATTTAAAAAATGTGAGATCCAAAAATTGTCATTTAAAAATATTTGCAATCCAAAAACTGTCATTTTTTAAAAAAATGGGATCCAAAAAATGTCATTAAAAAAAATTGCAATACCAAAAATGTCATTAAAAAATTTTATACCAAAAATGACATAAATTCAATCCAAAAAAATGTCATTTAAAAGCATTGACAAAATTTTGTAAAATTTTATGACAAATTTAGTAAAATGACATTACATTCACAACTTTTAATATTTCAGCTTCCCTATTTACTATTTCCTTTCTTCAACTAGAACCAATAAGACCTCTGGTTGAGCTAAAATAGAATAACTCCACTAATTAATCTCATCTACACACCTCTTTAAGAAGACAGTAGATAATTTGCATAAGATTACAGCCAAAATCAAAGACAGTGAAGGCAGCTAAAAGTGAACCCTGACTTGTTTATCATCAACTATCTTGATTCGTATAATAAAAATGAGGCCAAGTGCAAAATCCGGACATCGCTGTACATTGCATCTAAATCCGGTTTGTCTAGGTCTAGTTAGGCCATCTGTACATTATGTCTCCTCTAACGAAACCCACAGGCTGTTTGAACCGCGCTCACCTCAAGTGACTTGTGTCGAAAACGCATGACCTGTTTGGGCAGGATTGAACAAATGATTTTCTTTATGTCGTGAGGGGGTTTGAAGAGTTTGTGGCTTTAGGCTAGTGGTGAAATATGCTTTTAAATTCTCCTCCTGCTTCACATAACACACGTACACACAAGGCATTTCTGAGTACACGGTGTTACGAAAACTGCAGTAATATTTGTCCAATTTTATTATGTAGGATAGGATGTGTTGATTTAAAATGTTTCTCTTTCTATTTTAATGGCAAGTGAGAGGAGGGCAGATGAGAAAAGGGATATGAATCTGAATATTCACTATATAAAAACTGTCACACTAAAAAAAAACAGTATTGTACAAAATAAAAGTCTCACTGGTTACCACTTCAGCATAAAATACTGTAGCTACGCTTAGTGTTTATTGATTGATTTTAATGTTCCAATAATGTTTAATAAAGGCCACCTGAAGAAGATTTGGATAAAAAGTGCATAAGAAAGTGTGAAAATGGCTGCAATTTTTATAAGGGTTTGCAGGAAGAAAGATTTATTTGAAAAATAAAAAGGCTTGGGTTATTGAATATTTGGTTCAGCTTTAGTGTTTCTTAGCATCTGAAAACTTAAATTATAGCTATGGTTTTTCTTTCTTTGTATTCTTCCATATTTATATTTGAGACTACCTGACAAAAGTATTGTCATTGATCCCAGTAGTAAGAGCAACAAATAATAACTTGACCTAGTTGATCATTTGGAAAAGAAGCTAGATTTTTCCAATGAATCCTCTGTTGAACTGCATCCCAATCATAACAAATACTGCAGACGACCTACTGGAACCCGCATTCACCCAAGATTCTCACAGAAGCAAAATCTGCAGAGTAGATGGCAACATCAACAGTCTGAGGTATCAAGACATTTGTGCTGCCCATTACATTTTAAACCAGAGGAGGTGGTTCTCCTTTAGCGCTCCTCATACTTCAGCCTCACATCAAAGTTCCTGAAAGGAAAGAAGGTCAAGATGCTCCAGGATTGGCCAGCCCAGTCATCAGACATAAACATTATTGAGCATGTCTGGAGTAAGATGAAGGAGGAGGCCTTGAAGATGAATCCAAAGAATCTTGATGAACTCTGGGAGTCCTGCAAGAACACTTTCTTTGCCATTCCAGATGACTTTATTAGTCATTGCAGAGATATATGGATGCAGTCCTCCAAGCTCATGGGAGTCATACACAATATTAATTCTTTTTCCACTGCAGCATGACTTTATATTCTATAATGGACCTTATTTCTGTTAAGTGACAAGACTTTTGTCTAAGCAAAGTCAGACCTTACTGTCCTAATTAAATCACTCAAAATCAAGGCATAATCATATTTTATTTTGGTATAATAAGCGCAATCTAGAGGCCTTTGCCTTTCATATAAGTCACTTCTGATACCAAATGATCAACTAGAAGTCCAGTAATAATTTGTTGTTCCTAAAACTTGAAAAGGCGTATAAGGATGAATAAATTATGAAAATAAGTTCAATTTTTACTGTAATTATTGAAGCTTAGCAAGTTTTTGCCACCAATTTGCTAACTATATAAAGGAATGGCTGTAAATTATTACCTTGTTATTATTTATGATTTTTTTCCTTTCCCTTTTTCCTTCTGACTTAAATTAACAATAATATGTCGCACTTTTCTCTTTGAACATTTGTATGTAGTTTTTGTTTATCTCTGAAAACAATAAAAAGTGGGCATCACAGTGGATTAGTGGTTAGTATTGTGTCCTCACAGCAGGAAGGTCGCTTGTTCGAGGCCCACCTGGGTCAGTTGGCATTTCTGTGTGAAGTTTGCATGTTCTCCCCAGGTGCTCCGGTTTCCCCCCCCAGTCCAAACACATGCGCTATAGGTGAATTGGATTAACTAAAGTGGCCGTAGTGTGTGAATGTGAGTATCTATGAGTGTTTTCCAGTACAGGATTGCAGCTGGAAAGGAATGCGCTGTGTAAAACATATGCTGGATAAGTTGGCATTTCATCCCGCTGTGGTAACCCCTGATGAATAAGGGACTAGGCAGAGGGAAAATGAATTAATAAACAATAAAAAGTAGATCACAAAAAATAAGTTTAATTTTTGATCTCTTTAAATTTGAATGTTCCTTAAACAAGTAAAATGTCACAGCATCTCTCTCATCTCTTTTACAATTAGAACGACAGAGAGAAAGAAAATGACTTAGCAAAATACTGTAATGCATTATGAATGAAACCTAAAGTGCTTTAACCATCTGAAAATCTATAAAATATCTCAAATTTCAGTCAGACAGTGTCTGTGACACTACAGACAAGTACAATACTGACAATAAACGTAGCTAAAACTATATTATGCATCTAAAAATGTTTTCCTTAAAACGGATTAGAGTCAGAATACACAATCATAGACACACTGTCCTTTCACTTTTTACTTTAAAGGGGTAGTTCACCCAAACCTGAACATTCGGTCTTCATTAACATCATTCATTTACATTTAATTTCAAAGCATTCTTTTGTGAAAGAGGAAAGAAGATATTTGGAAGAATGGTGAAAACCAGTAGCCATTGGAAACCATAACCCCACCCACCCACTATGGATTCTGGTTTCCAACATGCTTCACAATATCTTCTTTTGCATTCAACAACAAAAATGAAAATCAAAAATGTTTGAAACCTCAGAGACCTTTCACACAGAAAAAGTATGGCTGCGTCCGAAATCGCCTACTACTCGAGTAGGTAATACATTTGAATTTGAATTTACTACACAATTTTTAGAAAAGTATGTGCTATATAGTATGAATGTGAGTTGCTTCACTCCCATTCATGAATTCCCTTGCGATGCATCATGGGATAGCGTAGCGTCCATTAGATGCGCATTTTAGAATCTCGCCAGAAGTAGTAGGTTATAATAGGTACTTCTCACATACTGTTTTCGAATACTGTGAATTCAGACATACTACTCTGATCATATATCGTTTTTAGCGTACTATGTAGTGGTTAACACTGTCACCTTACAGCAAGAAGGTCACTGGTTTGAGTCCTGGCTGGGCCAGTTGGCATTTCTGTGTGTAATTTGCATGTTCTCCCCTTGTTGGCGTGGATTTCCTCCAGGTGATCCAGTTTCCCCCACAATCTAAAGACATGCGCTACAGGTGAATTGGGTAAACAAAAAAGCCGGTAGTGTATGAGTGTGTATAGGTGTTTCACAGTACTGGGTTACGGATTGAAGGGTATCGACTGCATAAAACATATGCTGGAATTGTTGGTGGTCAATTCCACTGTGGCAATCCCTGATAAATAAGGGACTAAGCTGAAGGAAAATGAATGAATATAGCAGGGAAGTATGCCATTTTAGATGCCACCTAGTTGTATAAATGCTTTTTCTATTTATTAGGTGAATGGTTAAAAGTCTTTGCACACAAGTCCAAAATTTTTGTATGCATTTTTTTTCATATTTATATACAAAAAATTTGTTACGTAAACAAATCTTGCACACTGGATTGCAGTCACTGAATCCAGTCACTGGTTCTCAACAGCCTGCCACATTCTGTCTTTATTTTATTGCACTGTGTTTGTCAAAGTTATCTGTAGCTCAAATGACGGCATTTCACATTTAACTTTTCACTTGTACGGTGGCTCTGAACTGTCAAAACACCTCTCAAAGCTCTTTTTCGAATTCAAATGCCTTTCACAGTGTGTCAATACGATACACAACGTGAGGTTGAATTAATTTTTTAACTACGAAAATTACGGACGAAAATTTAGGAATCAGTGTGCAGTAACCTTTAATCTGCAAGCCAATGCACTGAAAAAAAAGTTTGTTTTGGTAATCTTTTCTTATTTGCTTCTGTTTAGAGTGACGATTCTTCTGTTGACCTCAGTTTGATGCTTCAGCCACAATATTCTTAACCAAGCTCCTGACCATTAGTTTGCTATTAGGGAATGATGCACAAAAATTTGTCGGCAACTAGCTCACTGCAACTCTCACATAGTCGCCCACTGAAGCTAAGCAGGGCTGCGCCTGGTCAGTACCTGGATGGGAGACCACATGGGAAAGCTAGGTTGCTGCCGGAAGTGGTGTTAGTGAGGCCAGCAGGGGGCGCCCAACCTGCAGTCTGTGTGGGTCCTAATGCCCCAGTATAGTGACGGGGACTCTATACTGCTCAGTGAGCGCCGTCTTTCGGATGAGATGCTAAACCGAGGTCCTGACTCTCTGTGGTCATTAAAAATCCCAGAATGTCCTTCGAAAAAGAGTAGGGGTTTAACCCCGGCATCCTGGCCAAATCTGCCCACTGGCCTCTGTCCATCATGGCCTCCTAACCCTCACTATATCAAAATTGGCTTCATCACCACCAATCAGCTGGTGTGTGGTGTGTGGTCTGGCGCATAATGGCTGCCGTCGCGTCATCCAGGTGGATACTGCACACTGGTGGTGGATGAGGAGATTCTCCCTCATTGTGTAAAGCGCTTTGAGTACCCAGAAAAGCGCTATATAAATGTAAGGAATTATTATTATTATAAAAAAAGCCCCGCCCCCTACTCAATATTCAGTTTTAGTTGGAAGTACATTAACATACTGAAATAAAAGTCTCAACAACTTTTATATGGACACATGATGTTTACAATGTTTTTTTATTTGTACGAGAGTGTGTGTGTGAATGTTTTTGTACGAGTGTGTGTGCGTGAATGTGACTAGAAGGGCATCCGCTGCGTAAAACACATGTTGAAATAGTTGGCGGTTCATTCCGCTGTGGCGACCCCTGATAAATAAGGGACTCCGCCGAAGAAAAATGAAATGAAATGAACATTAAATGTTGTGAGTTGCTGTTTTTTATTTTACTATATTAAAGTGTAATGGAATCATCAGTTTCTTTTTTCGGTTCTATTTTTGTATGAAATTATATTCATGTTTTAGTTGGAAGTACATCAACGTACTGAAATAAAAGTCTCAGCAACTTCTAGTTCACATGGCCTTTGATAAAAATGTTGCTATAAAAGACGTAAGACATGAGCGTAATAGTTTTGTATGTCTGAGGAGCACATTCTGTGTGAATAGACTCTTAAAGGATAAAGGGATAGTTCACCCAAAAATTCTGTCATCAGTTACTCACCATTCACTGGTTCCAAACCTGTTTGACTTTAGGATCCGAAATGAAGATATTTCGAAGGAAGCTGAAAATCTGACTTCCGTAGTAGGAAAAACAAATACTATGAAATTCAATGGTTACAGGTTTTTAGCTTTCTTCGAAATATCTTATTAGGAACAAGTAAAAGCTGAGTAAATGATGACAGAATATTCATTTTTGGGTGAACTATCTCTTTAAGGATGAGTAAATAATGACCAGCTTTTTGAGAGAACTGTCCCATTAAAATCTCTTTGTTACCTCCAATAAATCCTGCTTTTCCATGAACACCTTTTGCCTTATAATTGCACTCATAAACTGAAGAAATCGATCCACTTCAAGTACCGTTCGGCGTGCATATTTTCATTCTAAAGTGTTCAGACCTTTTGTCGTATTAAATTCACAGTGTGCATCCAGTAATGAGCCTCAGACCAGTGTGATCTCCACCTCTTCTCTCTTCTGCACTTGGCCCTGCGCCTGCTGTTTGGGTGGAGGAGGAGCAGCTCGTACCTGCAGAAGATAAAAACAAACATCAGCTTTGGCACAGACCTGCCCATCATTGGTATGTATGCTGATTTAGGAGTGCAGATCTCACAGGTCTAAAAGAGCCTGAACCTCCTTCTCCTGGAGATCGGGGTGATGGAGAGTGGACGTGGTCTGTGGAGGAGATAAAAAAAGTGGAAATCAGAACTATTTTTCAACACATTTCTAATTATGACTCATTTCTAATAACTGATTTCTTTTATCTTTGCCATGATGACAGTACATATTTGACTAGATATTTTTGAAGATACTAGTATTCAGCTTAAAGTGACATTTAAAGGCTTAATTGGGTTAATTAGGCAAGTTAGGGTAATTAGGCAAGTCATTGTATAATGATGGTTTGTTTTGTAGACAATTGATAAAAACATTGCTTAAGAGGGCTAATAATATTGACCTTAAAATGTTTTTTAAAAAATGTAAAGCTGCTTTTATTCTAGCCGAAATAAAGCAAATAAGACTTTCTCCAGAAGAAAAAATATTATTATAGCAAATACTCTGAAAAATTCTTTGCTCTTAGCTCTTAAATGTCATTTGGGAACAGTGTTGCCAGATTGGGCTGTTTTGAATTTGATTGTGCGGGTAAAAATGGCATTGGCGGGTTGACAAAATTTGGGTGGTTTTGAAACGTAACTTTTACATGCAACTTATTTAACAAAACATAACTGCGTGCTCCTACTCCATTCAGTTAGTATTGACCAGTGCATAGCGCAAACGTTTTATCAAAATCTGACTGATCATGTGATATGAGACTTCAAAGTCAAACACATTTTGAAAAACTAATGACATTAAATTCAAGCATCATAGGAAAAATTTACAGAAATCACATCGCGCAGCGCCTGCAGTTAAACTCACAGCGTTTTATCATGACACGTTTATAGATCATTTTATCCACAGTTGACAGCAAGAACAAACATAGAAGCGTTGTCTGATTGACAAGCAGCACCAAATTATGTTCAAAAGCATTTAAAATGCCAAATAGGACAAATTTATACCCCATTTCGAAAGTAAAACATACTCTAACATTAGCGCAGTGTGTGGGTAAGAGGGGGAGAGGTGTGCAGTGTTTCGATGTGATCCAGTTATGTTGTAATTCTGTGACTGCTGGTGTTGGTTGCTGAATGGTTCAAAATTATTAAAGTTAAAGTTAAAGTAACTAGGTTAATTTCGATTTAAATAAATTAAAATAAAATATTAATCTAATATTTTGGGCATTTTTTGTGCGTTTTGGCAGGTTTTGGACAGCTTTTGGGCTGGAAAAAGTCAGCTATATCTGGCAACACTGTTTGGGAAATATTTCAAAAAGAAAAGAAAAAAAATAAGTCACAGAAGGGCAAATTTTTTTTATTATTATTATTTAAAGTAATGTTTTAGTAATTTTGTTGTTTTGATTTTGTAGTTTTATGTTTTGACTGTCTTTTATTACATCTTTAGCATTAGATGTTTAAGACATCAAGTTATGATAATGAAAAATGTTACTTTAGTGTATAGCTGAAATAAATTATGGTTTTATTCTGTTTAGGCATGAGACTTTTTTAATGTTTACCACAGTTTGGAAAAAAATGAGGTTTTCTGCTATACCACTTCTACGGTAAATGAAAGATTTTTTTATTTACGTTTTTTTTGTTTTTGTTTTTTAAGACAACAGTATCTCCAGCAGAAACGATATCCAAATATGTCATTTTAAATTGTAAAGAAATCTGTAATCTAGAAACTAATGATCAATCATTTATTAGAATTATTTAGCTGGACATGTTTACTGTTCCAAAATATTATAAATGTTTCTTAAAATAAAGTATATTGTGTTTAAAGAGGGAAGAAGTTTTAGTTTTTTTACTCAGACATTTAAAAAGAACTTATTTTAGAGCAGTAATCACAATACGGTCAAATCGTGAAACCGTGATATTTTTATCCAAGGTTATCATACCATCAGAATCTTATACTGGCCCATGCCTAATTTTGTTTAATTTCAGTTAACATGTTTTGTTTTATGGTTTTAGTTCATTTTAATAATCCTCTGCAGTTTTTACTCATTGTTTTTATTAATATTTCAAATAAGATTTTACGTTTTATACTTTGTTTTTATTTAGTTGAATGCTTCATCATTTAAATTTGACCTTTTTAACTGTTTCTAGTTTTTTTTTTTCAGTTTATGTTTCTGTTATTAAAGTAAATAAAAATGACAAATCGTCACCTTAGAATTATAAGGTTCTATCTGACATTTTTGTCAAAATTGAGTTATTGACATATTCTTAATAAATGACAACTTATTTATATTATGGGATGTTTTATTTTATAAGCTGTTTACATTTTAAGACATTTTATTTAAAAAAACAAATGTTACACATACTGTTTGCTTCGGAATGCAAAAACTTTGAAGCTCAATGTCTCAAAATCATTCAGAACGCAGACAGAACCTTATAATTCTGAGGTGACGAAATATTGCTTTAGCATATTGCTAAAATTACAGAATTTCATTTTAAAATATTCCATTTCAGTTTTAAAATAAGAAAAAATAAAGAAAAATTTGATTAAAATCGCTGCATTGGAAGCCTAACACAGTAATTTATGTTCAATTTCAGTTCAAATTTATTTAATTTGAACTGAAACAACTGATACAAATAAGAACAAAAACTATTTTATTAAATTCAATTAATAATTTAAACTAATAATAACCAAATTATTAAAACAATATACAATTAAAATAAAATCTAAAAATGTTTTTTAAAAATATGTTTTTTATATTAATACTAACAGTAAATATCTACTACTTAATTGAGACTGGATAACCTACCTACAAAATGAATAAATAAATAAATAATAGGTTTAATTAATTATAACTACCTAAATGTATTCAAATAAAATAATGTGTTTATTATTCAACATTTTTAAGACAGTGAAGTGTTGAGCTTGAATGTTTCAGTCATGTATAAAATTTACACGAAGATTGCAAAAGTGTTTGTCCTCCATGTCTTACTGTGGCTGGAGATTCTGGCTGTTTCGGGAGTTTGAAAGCCATTTAATGTAAGCGTGTTGTTCAGAGATGGCATTGACTCCGAACTGCTACACGATGGAAACACAGCCGCAGCTTCATCCAGTTCTGACAGCGACACCTGCTGGTAAGACACTGCAATTACAAAAATACCTTAACCTTAAACACAACCTGTGTTTTCCAAAAAAGTCAGTGTATAAACCTGCACGTTTATGTTCTTGTGTGTTCGTCCTCCCTCCGCTCTGCACAGATCCTCCACTAAAACTGCAGGAAAAACACCGACTGCGCCATTAAACTCGCCTTCCCAGAAACCATCGTCCTCCTGGTTGTGTTTGCTGAGGATGCAAATAACGGCTCCTTCAGGGAAAGACAACTCATCCTCAGTCTGAGCCTCGTAGGCATACAGAGCCCTTGCCAGATTTACAGCTGCGCAAAAAGACGGACATGTGTGTTTGTTTAAGTGCTGTTTAGAATATTAAAGGGATCTTTGTGGCATTATATGTGAAACAGAAAAAAAAGAATGTGTTTGTTTTATTGTTAAGTTCGCACTTAAAGGTGCAGTATGTAAGTTTGACACCCAGTGGTTGAACTAGGTATTGCACTCCTGGTTCAAAACACATTTTCACTTGGCCCCTTCTAATGGTAACTCCACCCAAGCGTAGGTTGCCAAGTTGATGACACCAATAGGAGCATGCCTGACTATCGATCCTACATCGTTTGCTAAAGCAACGACATGCAATAGAAGGAATATTTTTCATAGGAGTTTTTGTTCAAACCAACACCTGAAATTTATATTTTAAAAAAGGCTTCTATTTCTTGCAGCTGAACAACAGAAAACAATGATCACTTCAGGTACACCTCATGCGCTTTATTCAGTGTTAAATGCTAATAATGTGAGTTTGAACGCCATTTTACATGACATTTATTGCCTCACTATTGAAAACAGCAGCAGATTCACCTCAGATCTTGAAAATAAAATAAACCCTTCGAAATTGAACTTTAGAACTGTGACACAGTGCAAGCCAACACATATCAGTGATTCAGCATGTATATATAATAATGTTAAAAATGTTTAATATGTATTAATTAGACTGTAAACTTTACCATTTCATTGGAGTACATTTTTCTGTGCTTCTGAATGGCTGTATTTGAATGTTTCAGTCGTTTTGCATCTTTTACAGACATGCAAATTCCTTTTTTACAAATCTGGTTACATTGCGTGTTGTTAGGACACAGGTTTACAATGTAACCTGCTCACCTAATGTTTACATTTGTAATATTTATAATATTTGCTAATAAGTAACCTCATGTGTAGCTCTAAATCTGCGTCTCAATTCAGAGGCTGCTACCATACCTGTCAACATTGGGATGTGAAAATAAGGGATATGCCCACCATAATATGCCCCCCCTAAAAATCCCCAAAATGACTAAATATGTTGATTTGGAGCTGTTTCATTGTAAATAAACAGTTAAATGGTCATTAATATGTTTTATTATTATTATTTACAAAATAAAAATAAATAGTATACATTAGCAGCAAATACATTAGCAAACAGTTCAGCTTATTAAAATTAATAGCTATTATGAAATAAAATCAAGCTATCAAATCTCATTAACCATTCCTTTTTTGCATAACTTACACATTTTGATTAAAGAGCAAGGAATGAATCTCTTATTTATTTAGATTTTTTCCCCGTTTGATTACATTAAATAACAGGTGTCACTTTAAAAATGCACACATCTAACGTTATAAAGAAAGTATTCGATTGCTTTTCTGACTTTTTATGCTCATTTAGGACAAAATTAGTTGTGTTTGGAAAAAAACCGCACCAAGAACGACATCTTTAGATATTATTATTATTATTAATTATGTGTATATGTCTGTTTAACACCCACCCAAAACCCAGACTTTCGTTCAATTTCAAACCACGTGTACAGAAACTGTTTGGGGAAAAGCGTCTATTTATCACTATGGAGCGCGTTAGCTGATAGTCATGCACCGCTATATGACTGTTTTGAGGATTGCATATGAACGGGAGATGGCATCTGAAAAGGAAAGGGAATCCCGCCATTTTTATATTTATTTTAAAGTGTTTTCATGCCTAAACAAAGTGAAAGCACAAAACAGACTCACATTTAATAGCAAAGGGAGGCCCCTGGTGGTTTGGCGGTATGGGTTGCGTATAGGGAGGCTCTGCTCTTTAATGTTTATTGCCACCCTTCAGAGAAAGACTGAAAATACAGGAGAATTACGGAAAAAAATACCTTTACGGGATGATAGCGGGATAGAACTGTAAAATACGGGAGAATCCCGGGAAAAACGGGAGGGTTTACAGGTATGGCTGTTACTGTCCTTTGGTGCTACTGTGCATTTCAGTCATGTATGCATGCTTTGAGAGCCTTTCTGACTAAATGAATCAAATACAGTTTTCCACCAAGGCCACCCGGGGTGCTGAAATATAATTGGCTAAACTGGCACTGAGTGGGTTAAATTACCAAAACAAAGACAGACGTTCCGGCACGTAATTCACATTTTCAAAGCAGAATATCTGACCTCAGCATTGTTTTTCAGATAAACAAGAATGTTCACTTGGCATGTTTCTTAAATATCTGCAAACATATTATGGTATTTTTATGAATTAGAAGAGTCAAAAACTTACTTACAGCACCTTTGAAGGGAACCTATTATGCAAAAATCTATTTTAGAAGTAAGGGATAATCAGTGGTTTGCCATGCGTTGTAGGATTTTAATGCACAACATGGAGGTGGACCACAGTTGAGTTACAGATATTTTGCTGCAACGTATTAAAGGTAGAAAGAAAATAAACACCAGGTGGATATGACGCAGGTAAAAGCATCTTATGTCTGTGTGCATGCGCAGGACATAAACAAAATCATTTTCAGTCATTTTATTGTCTGGATAACAAATTTTTTTTAAATCGATTGTGTGGACATGAAGCGTTTTTATATGAAAGATTATCATATAAATCCAGTATCTGGATTAGTGTTGACGTAGCCTAACGTGTCTTTGGTTATGTAAATGTAAATCTAATGTGTGACATTTTGTAGAATATCATAACAGGGTCACTTTAAGCATTAAATACAATGCTCTCTTACCACTGGCGTGACTGTTAGGGCTGCTCTGGGTGAGCGTCTCCACTTCTGGCTCTTGTTCTGCAGAAGTGCAAGAGGTTTGTGATTGGGAGTCAATGCTGGAGAAAGACTGTATCAGCCTCAGGACAGAGCTGGAGCTTGGAAGCTGAAGGTATTTCTCCGGCACATATCCCACCTGCCCAGATCTATTCCTTGCCTGTAAACAAAAATGACACAATAAATACCAACATAATAAACAGCATCTAGTTTAGGAGTTTTAAACTGGGAGACCACAAAATTTGAGAGATTTATTTAAATAAGTAACAAAGTAAGCAAGCTAATGAGTAAATAAAATAAATAAATACTTTGAAAAGTTTAGAAAACTTGTATTTATATATATACACTCACCGGCCACTTTATAACATACATCTTATTTGGTCCATATTGACATGATAGCATCACGCAGTTGCTGCAGATTTGTCAGCTGCACATCCATGATGCGAATCATGTTCAAGAAACCAGTCTGAGATGATTCGCGCTTTATGACATAGCATGTTATCATGCTGGAAGTAGCTATCAGAAGAATGGACATGGTCAGCAACAATACTGGTAGGTTGTGGCATTGACACGATGCTCAATTGGTACAAGAAAATATCCCCCACACCATTACAACACCACCACTAGCCTGAACCGTTGATACAAGGCATGATGGATCCATGCTTTCATGTTGTTGATGCCAAATTCTGACCCTACCATCTAAATGTTGCAGCAGAAATCGAAACTCGTCAGACCAGGCAACGTTTTTCCAATTTTCTATTGTCCAATTTTGGTGAGTCTGTGCGAATTGTACTGTAGCCTGTTTCCTGTTCTTAGCTTGGCACCCGGTGTGGTCTTCTGCTGCCGTAGCCCATCCGCCTCAAGGTTGCACATGTTGCTCTTCTGAATACCTCAGTTGTAACGAGTGCTTATTTGAGTCACTGTTGCCTTTCTATCAGCTCAAACCAGTCTGGCCATTCTCCTCTGACCTCTGGCATCAACAAGGCATTTGTGCCCACAAAACTGCCGCTCACTGGATATTTTCTCTTTTTCAGACCATTCTCTGTAAACCCTAGAGATGTTTGTGTGTAAAAATCCCAGTAGATCAGCAGTTTCTAAAATACTCAGACCAGCCCGTCTGGCACCAACAACCATGTCACGTTCAAAGTCACTTAAATCATCTTTCTTCCTCATTCTGATGCTCGGTTTGAACTGCAGCAGATCGTCTTGACCATGTCTACATGCCGAAATGCATTGAGTTGCTGCCATGTGATTGGCTGATTAGAAATTTGCGTTAACGAGCAGTTGGACAGGTGTACCTAATAAAGTGGCCAGTGAGTATATACACATAAAAAATGTATGTATTCCGTCATATTTTAAGAGAGGTTGAAGCAGGGGGATCTAGTGGTATTAAACCTGTGTTAAGTGTGTGTGTGTGTGTGTGTGTGTGTGTGTGTGTGTGTGTGTGTGTG
>CAIGQZ010001492.1:23206893-23237085 GCA_903798205.1 Danio tinwini | reverse complement strand
TGTGTGTGTGTGTGTGTGTGTGTGTGTGTGTGTGTGTGTGTGTGTGTACCTTCACCCAGTCCTCCATGTCTCCATCATCAATCAGCTCCAATATTTCCTGTTGCTGGATGGTGAGTTCATCAGGCTGTGAAGCCTGTGGAAAAATACAGGAAAAGTCACAAATTGATAATAGTTGTTAACATAGTGATGCACAAAATAATTTTATACTTATTAATAAAATAATTAATAATCATTACAAAGCATTTTCGGTTTTAGTTTTTTAGCCAAAGCATCCAGAATTTCAATGCCAAAACCAAAATGCTTTGTAATAATTATTTATCATTTTATTAAATAACATAAATTAATTTTGTAAGATTTTTAAGAAATGTTACTGGCTTTAAAAAAACACAAGCCAAAAGTGTGGTGCCTTTTTTCACCCGCATTTTTCTGCTTTTCTCTTTTGGTCGACGAACTCAAACTTGGTGCATTCCTAATAGATGAACAGTAGAGGATGACAGATGAGAGCATTTACATTTACCTGGTAGGAGTAGAGCACAGAGCAGGTGAGAGGGTAGTTTCTGTGAGTGCTGGACGGGCTGGAGCTGCTGTCGTCCAACGTCTCTGTGTCTTCGTCATCTTCTCTGTCAAAGTCTACAGAGTGCTTTAGATGTGTGCAGAAAAACAGGAGTACAATAGTAGGGTTTAAACCACGTGCTAACGTTGCTTAATTCTTTGCCTGGTACTTTGATCTTTGATAGCTTATATCAAGAAGTACTGATCCGTTTACTAAATGATTTTTCTAACATGTCACTCTCAATGCAACAAATAAAAACTTACTCTTAGCTGTATTTACAGCTGCTAAGAAAATGTTGGTCTGCCACTGGATCCCTCCTCATATTATGAGTAGGCGTCAATGGGGCCTATCTTTGCTGGACATTATTTGTATGGAACTTTCAACAGCGCGCATACATGGAGCTCAGTCAAAACTGTCAAGTCCTGTATTTTAGCTTTTGATATTGTCAAATCTTTTGTTTCTACCTTTTAATGTTCAACTTTTTTTAATATGTGCTTTATGTATCTCATAATGTAATAGTTATGTATTTGTACTTACCTAACTTCTACCCTGTATTTGGCTTAATATTATCCCCCTTTTTTTTCTACACCACAATCTTTGTGCTTCTGTTATTATAGAACAAGTCTACCTGGGTGGGGCGTGGGGATTTGGGCTTGTTTTACGATTAAGTCATTTGCTGTTTGCTTTCTATATTAAACAAATACTTAAATAATAAAAACAATTGTTCACAAAAAAAAGTACTGATCCGCACTCATTTGAATATTTTTTAATGATTTTACATTGTTTTGTTTCAATATATAATCAATAGTTACATCGCAGGATATGCAATGTTGAGTGTGTAGTATAATTGATCATTTGGATGTGTTATTGAGGTCTGTGACTGTATGATGATTTTAAAAGCATCCAGGCATAACAAATTGTACCGTTTGTAACTTTAATAATGATTAATTTTATTGAAATATTTTTATTACCTGAATACTGTTATACTGGGAAAACAATAAAACAAATTGCATTATTTCAAATGTATCTTTTACTTTATTGTATTAATAGATTGTTTATTAAATTTTATGGAGATGCACTCCCACTCCAGATACATCCCAATCAATTCTTTCCAATTAGAAATAATAAGTCATCTGGTGAAATTGTATTCATAATCACAATATATATATATATATATATATATATATATATGTATCACAATGTTAGATTTTTACAACATCGTGCAGCCATAAAACAAAAACACAGAAATGAAATTTAACTCAAAGCCTTCCTCGGTGTGTAAAACCTAATTATAGCATGAGTATAATAGAAAACAAGAATGACAACTGTAACTATACTAGAGTCCATCCATATAATGTTCTGTTTATTAGAAGCGTGCATTGCAGATTTATTGTTTTCTGCTTTAAAGGGAAAGATTTGGTAAAATGATTGGTGATTGGTAAAATGTAAATATATGACTACAAGTATTTTGAGAGTAAACACATACAGGCAATACAAAATTAATATCAGAATTTCATAGAAAGTCAATAATAATATAACATTTTAAAGTTATATTACATTTTATTCCACCTATTTTTTTATTCCAACTAAAGGAAATAACACTTTATACTGAAGAAAAATATTATAGGAAATAAATAAAAATAGATGTCCTTGCTCTGTTAAACATCAATTGACAAATATTTAAAAATGTCAAAAGCGGGCTAAATATTTTTCTCTTCAAGTTTAATTCAAGTAAAAAAAGATGTACCGGTCCTTTAAATGCTCATGATCTTTAAAGCTAAATGGATTCTGACCAAATAAATAAAAAACAAAGTGAAAGTGCTTGAAGCAATATCTAATTGAAACTGACTTCTTTGTTCTTTGCCATGATGACAGTACATAATATTAATTCATTCATTTTTCTTCAGCTTAGTCCCTTTATTCATCAGGCGTGACCACAGTGCAATGAACCGCCAACTTATCCAGCATATGTTTTACACAGTGGATGTCCTTCCAGCTGCAACCCAGTACTGGGAAACACCCATACTATGGTGTCTGGTTAGTCTAATGACATTATTTATATGAGACACAAAACTTCACTCATGTATTCTGATGTCCCTATGCTTAAGAACACAATTCTTAGTGATGCCTCATTCATTCATTCATTTTCTTTTCGGCTTAGTCCCTTTATTAATCCGGGGTCACCACAGCAGAATGAACTGCCAACTTATCCAGCATATGTTTTATGCAGCGGATGCCCATCACTGGGAAACCTCCTCACACACTCATTCACACAATTTTAGCTTACCCAATTCACCTGTACCGCATGTCTTTGGACTTGTGGGGGAAACCAGAGCACCCGGAGGGAACCCATGCGAACACGGGGAGAACATGCAAACTCCACACAGAAATGCCAACTGACCCATCCGAGGCTCGCATCAGCGACCTTCTTGCTGTGAGGCGACAGCACTACCAACTGCACCACTGTGTCGCCCTCTTAAGCCTGGTTTATACTTCTGCATCAAGTAATCGCCGTGACCCACGGCGTATGCCTTGTGCGTAGCAGTGCATTTATACTTCTGCACACTGTTTCTGTTTTTTTTTCTGCAATACACTTCTGAAACGCTAGCTGGCAGTAGGTGTTTATGTTTCTCTGTGTCGAGTTTCTTCGCTGGTGTTCTGTTTTTTCTGAACACTTCCTTAATGTACAAGTGGCTCAAATTCGCTCATTTTAAAGCAGGAACCGGCGAACGTGCAACAACTTTAATCATAAGGTAAACACAAAACAACAGTCTCTATCCGGAGCTCCTTCATGGGACTCCACACTTGTAAACACTTGCTGCATCGGGCGCACGGCTCTCACCTCCGCCAACACTCGTCAGCGCTACCAAGCCGACCAATCACAGAGCTTGCGCTACATGTATGCGTTACATTTTTTGAGAGGTGCTATGCTAAGGGGCTATGCGTCCACGTGTAGGCTGCGCCTTAGCATACGCGTGAAGTAGTAAATGCAGAAGTATAAATCGGCCTTTAGAGATGCAGTGAAGCGTAAAAGGAGGGAAAGGCGCCTCCATCAAAGAGCACGCAGTGGGCTGTCTGGAAGAAATATGGGAACTTTACCTAAACTCACTGTTCAGTTGACAAACATGACTTTGAACGTATGATTTAATCAGATTATACATCTGTTTCTTATGAATTACCTATAAGCTGTTTCTACAAACTGTCTAAACGTTGTCCTAGTAATAGCTTTTGTATCTATGCATGGAGGTTATATAAGACTGGGTTATACAGACCAGCGTTGCGCTTTCTGACTTCTCTATACTAAATGTCGTAGGCCCTTTATTCTCAATGGAGGATAAAGTAAAGGATTTTGTTTTGTTATTGTATTTTGTTTATTCTTTTTTTTCATTGGATTTTATTGTATTAATAAACGTGTATTTTATTAATTTTCTTCACTGAAGTGGACATTGGCCTTATTTGCAGAACCCATCAAGTTACCTTGTGTGGTAAAGTATGAATCTAATTTATTCCTAAAATAACATTACAAAAGATGGTCCTTTAACTAAACTCTAGCTAAGAAATCAAGCCAAGATAGGAATCTGTTTTTTTATTTAATTAGGGTATTAGATAAAGACAATCCAGCACAATACACTCTCACATTCACACACATACACTATGACCAATTTAGTTTATTCAGTTCACCTATGCCGCATGTCTTTGGATCCATGCCAACATGAGGAGAACATGCAAACTACACACAGAAATGCCAACTGACCAAGCCGGGACTCGAATCAGTGACCTTCTTGCTGTGAGGCGACAGTGCTAACCACTGAGCCACCATGTCGCAGTACATAATATTTTATTAGATATTTTTCAAGATACTAGTATTCAGCTTAAAGTGATATTTTAAGGCTTAACAAATTAGGTTAATTAGGCAAGTTAGGCCAGTCATTGTATAATGATGGTTTGTTCTGTAGACAATCGAAAAAAATAGCTTAAGGGGGCTAATAATATTGACCTTAATATGGTTATAAAAAATTTAAAACTGCTTTTATTCTAGCTGAAATAAAACAAATAAATAAAAAAATATATTATTGGAAATACTGTGAAAAATTCCTAGCTCTGGTAAACATCATTTGGGAAATATTTGAAAAAGACGGAAAGGCGAATAATTTTGACTTTAACTACATGTCATTTTTAAATCATTATAAATAAAGAGATTCAGACTTACAGCGATTGAAGCATCATGGGTGTTAAGGGCCGCCCATTTCTCATTCTCCAGTTCCTCCATTACCTGGTTGGTGGCGCTCTTTAGCCACACATCTACAGCCACGCCAACATCTCTGAGCAGATTCAGACGCGCCTCTGCCTTTAGTTTCACCGTCTACAGGAAGTGTAACTCATCATCTACCAGCTCTCACTGCATATATTTTATGCATGTCAACTATTACAGCAAAACATGAGGCAAGACATTATGCTGACTCAAGCATTTAATTACTTTTTATTAAAGGTCCTGTGAAATTAAAATAAAAAAATTTATATGTTAGAATCATTATGTTCATCTTGATGATATCTATAAGCTAGTGTGCTCCAAAACAGTGACAATATTTGCATTTAGAAGATAAAAACCTGATATAAACACAAATCTTGCAGTTTGTTACTTCCGCCTAAATGGATCAACAATTATTTTGACGTCACCTCATACTTCAGTTTCTCATCAAATCTTCTGACCAATCAAATGCTCTCTAGTATCTGACATGCCCCACCCCCAATAAGACGCTTCTCATTTGCTTTTCATTTAAAGAGCTTGAGCTCAACCTCTCTCACCGGCAGAGCTGTGAGAAAACAAAATGCTATTGGCTGTTTTTAAAGAGGAGGAGCTACTCTATGTCCCACCCTCTCTTCATCTTTTAGTTGAAATTATGTCAAATTTTTTATAAAAAGTGCTCATTTAAAAGCACTTAATGCTGTGTTTACACCAGATGCGGAAAAAGCGTCAAGCGTGAGTGATTTACATGTTAAGTCAATGCAAAGATGCGAATAGGCATCCTGCAGAGCGATATGCGTAAATGGCATGGCGCGAATTGAGCGTTTGACACACTTAATGCTCGGATCGCGCAAATCGTTCAAGGTTGAAAATCTGAACTTCAGCGGACATTCACGTCACGTTAACCAATCAGGAGCTAGCTCTAGTAGGGGGGTGATTATGATGTAGTGCCTGTTGGTGTCCCGGGGAAAAAAATCCTCCTGCCTACACCGACAACAGCTCATCGGCTCAGTCAGAAGCACCGCTAATTGCTTCCATTATCCAGGTTAAGTTTCTGGAGGAGTTTATGAGCTCACAGAGCTGCACCTCTGAAAGGATCTAGTGGATTCAGACAGTGCTCCAAAAAATCAACGCTGTTTTTCAGCCTTTATAAAGCACATAAACACAGTTATACTCGTAATAAAATCCATGTTAGCCATTTAGCAACGAAGCTACAGACACCGGGCAGACAGAAGTCCTGCGCATGATGCGAATCCACATCTGTTCTGAAGTGAATTTGACGCGCGAATGAATTGGATTTTGACGCACGAATAAAGCGAGTAAACTTAAAATGTTCACGTGTCTATTTACTCGCGAATAGCGCTATTTATCCGCGCATAATGTGTCTGGCTTGAACACAGCATCACAGGAACTTTATGTACCAGTTGCTACCAGCAGGGGGCAAGTGAGCCAAAATAAATTTATTTCACACTAAATAAACAAATACATATAGTTTATTTTTCACCTCTGATTTGCGAATGCATTCTTTTGCATCATCCATTTTCAGTTCCAGCTCATTGTTATTCTGGTCTTGTTGATGCAACCCTTCATACTCGGACAGAGTCTAAAACATAAAACACATCAAATTAAACCCATTTTACAATGTATAAACCTATTTTTTTTTATTTTTTTTGTGATACCCAAATCATCATGTAGTACTTGCCAGTTTATGTTTCATTGAGATGAAACAGACTTTATATTCTTATTATTGTAGTTATTTTTGATCCACTTCAAATGTTGACTACTGTATATGAATAAAAATTTGAATATTACAAACACCCACCCGCTGTGTGAGGATGATGTTTTTGTGCTCTCTGGCTACACGAGTGGCCCATTTACGTGCTTCTTTATTCAGGCTGTGCTCTTCAGCTGTGCCGCTCTCCTTCAGCAGTTCTCTGACCTAAAGAAAAGACCAGAGCAAGACAAACTGTTGACCAAAACACAAAACAGTCCTCCGTTTTCTCCACCTTAATACCTTTTCAGGCAACATGTGTACACAGCATCACTTGGAGGAACATCAATCTCTCAAAATCAGCTGAACAAATCACTGCTAGATGAGACTCCTCAAATATTATAAGTGTAAATATCGGCAGAACAAATCATTAAGTGATGTGAGCCCTTAAAGAATGATCCTTCTTTACAGAGCGGCTCCTTGCTCACCACAAACCCAACATATCAAAGAAGGTCTGTTCACTCGGCGGCCATATTTGCATCACAGATTTTTCCAGCATTCAAGACCAAGTTCTTTTTACCTGAATGGGGATGTCTACTTTTTTAACCGTTTTAAGTCACCTGGATTTAAACAGTTGCATAAATAAAGGGACTTAGCATAAGTCATTGAATCAGGTAAAGTCTAGATTGGATATGCGGTCGGCCGGAAGTGCGATATGCACATTAATATAGTGGAATTTTTTTATGACACTCTATAACAATAATTCATATTTTACAGTACTGTGATGGTTGGGTTTAGGGTTGTGGTGGGGGGTAGGCATTAAAAAAATTTTATTTAATGGGTAATTTAATAGATAACATAAATAATACACTGTACAACTACTGTTTTTAGGTTATTGTGACGGTTGGGTTTAGGGTTGGGGTGGGGCTAGACGATAATAAAATACAATAAATGGGAAATTTAATAAATAACTTAAATAATTCTCTTTAACTTCCGGCCGCAAGCGTATCTGTTCTAGCATCAACCATTGAATCAGATTGTCGCAATGATATTATGCAGCGACTGAAAATATTCTTCGGAATGAAAGTATAGTTGGCCATATCAACCTAAAAATTAGCAGCTTTTCATTTTCCATCAGTCACAATGTAACTACAGAAGTGTTGAGCTTTAAATAGGAAAACTAGTCGGCGCAAGTGGTGCAGTGGTTAGTGCGTCAACACATGCACTCCGGTGCACACGGCAACCCAAGTTCGATTCCTGCCTCGCGGCCCTATGCTGATCCTTCCCCTCTCTCTGCTTTCCTGTCAATACTCTATTCTGTCCTTCTATTAACGGTGAAAACCCTGAAAAAAATAATAAAAAAATAGGAAAATTAACGACACTTTTTTTATTTTTTGAGTGACATGCTAATGGTCTAATCCGATTTAATGATCTATGCTAAGCTAAGCTAAACTAAAAGTGCTCCCGCCAGATCCGGATAATGGCTGAATGGATTAAAAAAATTTCAAACCCAACTGTTTAACACCATAAAATGAGCCTCAGCTGTGAGCGTTTTGTAATGCAGCATTTTTTCAGTCGGTTGCTCTGATACGGAGCACCCTTGCAGTTCCATTACAACTTGAAAGGCTTTAGCAGATTATTAGTTGCATGGTATTGTCCCGCCCCTCCTCCACTGTGATTGAATGGCTAGCTCAAAAGTGACACTGATATAAACTGTTACTTTTTGACTTGCAACATCTGAAAAATGAACCTTTCACCGGACGTTTATTGTTGGCTGAAAACACTAGCTGTGCATATACCCCATTTAAAATCAATTTCTATATGGAGAAAACAGGCAGTTTCAACTGTTGTTCAACTCATCATTGATTGGCTATTTTATGTTGAAGGTGGGACTATATTCTGCTATATACTATATACTGCTATATCATTCATTCATTCATTCTTTTTTCTTTCGTCTTAGTCCCTTTTTTATCAGGGGTTGCCACAGCGGAATGAACTTCCAACTATTCCAGCATGTTTTTACGCAGCGAATGCCCTTCTAGCCGCAACCCAGTACTGGGAAACACCCATACCCTCTCCCATTCACATGGACACATACACTACCAATTTAGTTCATCAAATTCTTCTACAGTATAGCGCATGTCTTTGGACTTTGGGGGAAACCGGAGCACCTGTAGGAAACTCACACGACTGGGAGAACATGCAAACTCCACACAGAAATGCCAACTGACCCAGCTAGGACTTGAACCACCAACCTTCTTGCTGTGAGGCGACAGTGCGAACACTGAGCCACCATGCTGCCCCTACTATATTATGCATTACCCATTTATAAAACTAAAAATAGTTTCCTGAAAAAAAAAATGCATGCACAAGTGAACTTTTACAACATGATATTTATAAATCTATGAAACAGGTTTTTTATTTTCTTATGTATTCTGATTTTGTAGATGAGAGGTGGGGCAGGTTGACTCTTCAATGGCCTCTTTTCACAGGCCGTCCTGCTTCCTGTCTGCAGTTTTGGCTGGACTTTCCGCCCCACCAGCGCTGAGGTTCTGCATCTATAATGTTTTCTTTAGAAACAGGCTAATGCTTGTTTGACTTGCAAACAAAATGTGTGTTAGTGAACAAACGGACCACTATGCTGGTGTGGCGAGAGATGGGACTACCTGCAGGCAACAGGGGGCGCTACTGCACATCTGAAAAACAGCTGCACACACACTGAAGGACGCATTCAGCCTTCATTACAGCACTGCTCCTCTCGGTCAAGATGATTAATGGACAAACCACAAGTTTTAGGTGACATTTTAATGTTTTTGGTTAAAGGGATGTGGTGTACTTTACGTTTAAATGATGTTTTATACACTATTAACTATACTGAATTATAAATAATACAGATGCACTATTAAAATAGTATTTTTTGGGGTGTTATGTCCAGTAAAGAATTATGCAATCATTTTATTTTTTTTTCAATAACTAATTTTATATTATTAGGAATTATTAGATAACATAATAATGCTATTAATGTATACATTTATTCATTCATTTTCCTTCAGCTTAGTCCCTTTATTCAACAGGTTTTGCCACTGCAAAATGAACCGCCAACTTATCCAGCATATGTTTTACACAGCAGATGTCCTTTCAGCTGCAACCCAGTACTGGGAAACATTCATACACTCTCATACACTACGGCCAATTTAAGTTATTCAATTCACCTATACCCGCGTGTCTTTGGACTGTGGGGGAAACCGGAGCACCTGGAGGTAACCCACGGCAACAAAGGGAAAACATGCAAACTCCACACAGAAATACCAACTGACCCAGCCGGGGCTTGAACCAGTGACCTTTTTGCTGTGACGCGACAGTGCTAACCATTGAGCCACCGTGTCACCCCTGTATACATTTAACAAACTTAAAAACAAGCGGTTAACTTTTATTTAACACATTTAGTCGACAATAAATGTCAAACATGTCTGGTAAAATCAACATGGCAGATGACGAAAAGAAGTTTTGTACCTTTTCTGGTTAAATAATGTTGCTTATGCACTATCAATAATATTCTTTATAAATAATGCATCACTTAATTAAAATAATATATTATTTGATGTTATGGCAGATAAAAAATTTTAAGCATTTCAATGAAATTCAATGCAATTCAATGACATTCAATGCAATCACACATCACATGTAGCTTTTTGATTTAGTGGGTAATTTGTAATAATTTTTATGGTTTAGGGGTACACCTCCTTTAAAAGATTGGTGTAAATTTTCCTTAGTATGAATTTTTCTTTGTATAAATTTTTACAAACTAGAAAAGTTTCTGACAATACATAAAATAGTAAAATTTCCCTTGAGATTAGGGAATATTTTAATTATATTATGTTTTTTGTAAATAAATATAGTAATTATTTTAAAATATACTATAATTTAAAAAAATGATTTTACTACAAATCTCTGTCTCGATCACCAGCGATCAAGCAAATCACTGGAGAACTACAAATTTGACACTTTAATGAACAACAGATCCCATCATGCACTTCACGCACACACCTGGCCCAAATACCCCCTGGTTGCAAACAACAAAAACAAGAAAAAATGGTCAAGTAACACACAAAAACTAGACTAGGAAACGCTTTGTAGTGAAACAATAACAAGACTCAACCATTTCTGAGGGAATGTGGGCAGTGTATATGATCGGTGTAATCAGTCTTTGATCAGCTTTAGGATTTATAGTTCATAAGGTGACGGAATCGTAGTCCGAGTGATAATGCATGTTTACCAGCGATTTGCAAGCTTGGATCTCTGGTGATTGTGACACACGCATACATATAATTAAGACTCTTAGGCCCTGTTTACACTAGTACGTTTTAGTTTTAAAACAGCGTTTTAGAATGAAAATGATCCGCGCCACACTAGCGTTTCACCCAGCATTTCTGAACAGCTCTCCGTCTACATTTAAACTGTGAAAATGCACATCATGTGACCACACACACACTCTCTCTGGCATGGACTACAGTGCAGCGTGCTTTGAGCACATACCCATATGAGAGTTGTGCATGTCGGACTGTTCATTAGGGATCTCCTGCTGGATCTAATCTCACACTATTTGTTAAACATGATATTTAATTCATCTTGTTGTCTATATCTAACTACATAATCCCAGACTTTGGTCTTTTGAATCTATTACTTGTTGTCAGGTAACGTGCTTTGGCTGAGCGCAAAGATAAGTTAGGTTAATATCTTAATTAATGTAACTGCGGACACCGATTCTCCACATCTGACTGATTGCTTGCCTTTATTTTCTCTATTGTATAAACTTATTGTGCGTTAAACTTTTATAATGGCCATTATTAATTATAAAAAAACTGATATTCAATGAAAGAGACAGGGTTTCGTATTTTTAATGAAAAAAGGAGTCAGTAATGTTATAGGCTCGGTTTTGTTATAAATATGCATGAAGATGATGGTCATATTATGCAGCTACACGACGCCTCAACATTTCTGCTGTCTGTTAAGTTGCTAATATCAAAATGAAAATAGGCAGTTTCTCACATCATGTTTTCATTTTATTGTTAAGATAGTGAAACAGCATAGCCAGGGTGATGTGAATGACTTTATAAAGTAAACACTCGGGAATTTGTTTTCCATATCACACTTGCGAAGTCTGAACTTACAAGGAGAGGATAAAGACTGAACTGTGTGTAGGCTACTTAATATTGAGGCCCAATCAGATAGGCTAATGTCTGCAGCCCTGCCTCCGTTTTCAGATGTCTCTGTCTTCCCCTATATACACTGACATGGAGCAGCAGCATTTTAGAATAAAAATGGCCTCTTCAGCGTTTCCAAAACAATCCGTTTTCGGGGCTCAAAAACCCTGGCGTAGTGTGGACGGATGGCGTAACTGTAGCAAAACTTATGTGCTTTAAAACTAAAACGTATTAGTGTAAACGGGGCCTTAGTCCACAATAAAATGTTGCATGATTGTTTATTAGTAATATAAAAATATATGAAAATATCTAATAGACACCTACCGAATCATTTTCACCGGGCTGGTACTGAAAGGGGACAGCTTTTTGAAACACAGCATTTTCCTGAATGAAGATCTGTTGGTGTGTCTCCTGTGTCACCTACAAACACAAAAGTGCAAACTAATAATGTGAAGATGTCCCGGAACAGTAGCACAGCCAACAAAATCTCCCCCAAAAAACAACGGATCTCCAGAGCAGGAAAATTCATTTACAGAATGTGTGTGTGTGTGTGTGTGTGTGTGTGTGTGTGTGTGTGTGTGTGTAAGTGTGTGCGTGCGTGTGCGCGTGCGCATGTTCACATGTGCGTGTGTGTCTGTGCATCTGGGATTCCTTACACTTTGGAGACCAAAGGTATTGTAATGCCAAAACATTTTGACCTAGCTGGGAAATTTTTTTGGTCAAAAAACAGATCATAAATCATGCAGAATAAAGTATTTTGAAAATGTAAAAATGTAGATATTTTTTACTGAATGGGTTGGGTTTAGTGGTAGGGTTGGGGTAGGCAGATAGAATATACAGTATAAAATCATTACGTCTATGGGAAGTTTCTATATAGATCACTGTACGTGTACGTGTGTGTGTGTGTGTGTGTGTGTGTGTGTGTGTGTGTGTGTGTGTGTAACTTGATGCTGGACTGGAGACATTAAACCTGAGTATCGTAAACTGAATGGAAACACTGTGTGAATCCTCAAATTACAACAACACAAGACTACAAACAGGCCTAATGACACTTAGCGAGAACTGTATCATTGTTTCTACTGAAAATAGCCTGATGCATGTGTTATGTCATGATAAATAACACTTAAATAAATATTGTGTGTTTCTAGTTTTGTCATTCTCTGCTTTCGCTAGCTTGAAACTTTAAAGGGTTCGCTCAAAAATGAAAATTTACTTACCCCTTCCTCTCCCTCAAATTATTCCAAACACTTATGAGTTTCCTTTTTCCGTTGAACACAAAAGAAGTAATTCTGAGAATTTTTTAAATCCTGTAACCATTGACTTTCATAGTATTTGTTTTTTCTACTATAAAAGTCAATTGTTACAGGTTTCCAGCATAAAAAATGATTTTAATAATAAGCAGATCTGGGTCAAATGGAGCTTGAGTAAACGATAACAGAATTTTCAGTTTTGGGTGAACTAACCCTTTAGGGCAAGACACTGCAGACACAAACACTGTTTTGGGGGAGCTTTTATCTTTTAATTTAATGCCAAGAAAACACTCTCAATACACTTTTAATGGTTTCTTTTGTTGCACTTTATCTATTTGTGTCTGAAGACCTCAAGTACAATACATATTTTTAAAGTACCCAAGAAATCAAAACTAATCAAATGATTTTGTTGGTACTGGTTGAAAAAAATAGTTTGCCCTTCTAATCTTTAATTGAAATCTCAAAATGCACTTCCTGTTTGTTTTCAATTAATTCATCAGATGATGCGATTTTGAGGAAATGGGCGTGGCTAAGGCTGCTCCAACTGTCAGTTTTGACAACAAACATAAATGGTGAGCAGGAGGAGTCTGTTAGGTTGTAACTCTTCTAAAACCCCTTTCCTGATCTTTTTGAATGAAATGCCTACTTTACTACGTCCATTCAGCCAGCGATAGAAAAAACAAGCCACGCCCACTGCTCATTCAAAATTCAGTTTCTCTAAGAACTGCATCATAATATGAAAAGAATAACGATCGCAGCTTCCAGTTCACGAGGACTTTAAAGGTCTTTTTCTCAAAAGGTGTTTTTTTTCTCCTGCACAAAGCCATAAATCTGCACTTAAATTGACCAAACCTCAGGTTTATTCATATTTAAATGTTTTTATATTGGCACAATAGCCTAGTGTTTAGCGCGCTGACATAAGGTGCAGTAGCACTTTAGGATGTCCTGAGTTCGAATCCCAGCTCGAGGACATTTCCTGTCCCTACCCCCTCTCTCTCCCACTTTGCTTTCTGTCTGAAATACTGTCCTATCCACTTCAAGAGTTCACACTTAGCTCATGATTTTTACATTTTTTGTTTGGCATGCTGTCCCGGGAGAAAGCCCTGAGCTCAAGGGATCCTTGGGTGGAGGGAAATTGAGCTTAGGTCTATCTCAAACGCTGCTGAGGCCAAGGTGAACTTCCCGAGAGTAAGACATTAGAAAGAAGATTTAGGCTTATTTTATCTGTAATATAAAACATATTTGTATGGTGGGAAGAAACCGGGGAACCCGGGGGAAACCCATGTGGACACGAGGAGAACATGTGTGGCGAGGGGGCGTGGCCGAGAGCCGTGGGAGCGAAACAAGGCCCGCCACAGATGAGATGCACCTGTGGCGCGCACCTGCCTTCAATCCCACGGAAGGAGCTCTGGACTATAAGAGGAGGAACGATGGCAGAGGACAGAGAGAGAGGACCGGGCCCGGACATGTTTTACTTTTGCTTTCAGTTTGACGGCAGTCTCCGTGAGGAGCTGCCGTCCGTTTTGTTTTGATTTAGACGGCAGTCTCCGTGAGGAGCTGCCGCCCCTTTTTATTAATAAATATTTATTTGAAGTTTGTCGGTTCTCCGCCTCCTTCTTCTCGTAAACTTCATTACAGTGGTGCCGAAAACCCAGGAGAAGGAGGGACACGTCGTCCAGTTGCCCTCGCTGCTGAGGAGGAGGGCGAGTGTTCGGGAGTTAACCCGAGTGGGGGAGAAACCCATTCGTCTGCCAGAGTGCCGGGGCGGCCTGAGGCTGGCGAGGAAGGATCTGCCTGCTGCCGTCTCCCAGCATGGGGAGGAGCAGGGGACGTGGGGCTCCCCACCGGATGGGAAAGAGCTGAAGGGAGCCATCCCAGAAAGCCTGGGGGGAGTCGCCGCGATCCGCCATGATGCCGAAGCCTGCGTCCTCCACCGAAGCGGGAGCGGAGCAGGAGATCAGAAATGCCGCCAGCCAGTCAGGAGAACCGCCGCCGGACACCAGAAGACGGACGGGTGGATAGATTCCTCCACAGGGCTCCCAGCATGTCGTCACTTCTCTCAGTTGGTTGAGGACCGAGTGGCAGCGTGTCTGGAGAACCGAACCCCAATTTTTTTTTTTCCTCTCTCCCCTCTCTGTCTACTCTGTCTTTCCTCCTTTTTTCTCCATCTCCTTTTCTCTCGGCCCCTCTCATATAGGTCTTGCGGGTGCTGTGGCGCCAAATCCCCCCTCCCCCCCTCCCGGAGTATGCACAGCCACGGGGTGCCCCCGGCCTGTGAGGGGAGATGGGGGTATGTGGCGAGGGGGCGTGGCCGAGAGCCGTGGGAGCGAAACGAGGCCCGCCACAGATGAGATGCACCTGTGGCGCGCACCTGCCTTCAATCCCACGGAAGGAGCTCTGGACTATAAGAGGAGGAACGATGGCAGAGGACAGAGAGAGAGGACCGGGCCCGGACATGTTTTACTTTTGCTTTCAGTTTGACGGCAGTCTCCGTGAGGAGCTGCCGTCCGTTTTGTTTTGATTTAGACGGCAGTCTCCGTGAGGAGCTGCCGTCCCCTTTTATTAATAAATATTTATTTGAAGTTCGTCGGTTCTCCGCCTCCTTCTTCCCGTAAACTTCATTACAACATGCAAATTCCACACAGAAATACCAGATGACCCAGCGAGGACCCGACGCCATTGGTATTCTTGCTGTGAGGCAACAGTGATAGTCACTGGGCCACCGTGCCGCCCATTCTGGATAAAGGTGGAAGAAGGGGAGGAGAGCTGTTTCTTCTAGACGAAGATAGTTGTAGAAAGGAAACGAGGATATATATATAGTGACTTGGGATCCTTTGATTGGAGGATCATGATTAGCTAATGTGGACCAGCTGGGTCAATCATGAGCACGTGCTCCTCTCGAAATTAGTTTAAAATTAAACTTCACTTAATAAAGGCAAAAGGCTCGAACCAGCGACCTTCTTGCAGTGAGGCAATCGTGCTACCCACTGCGCCACTGTGATGCCCACCAAATTGGCATATATTTACAGTACTATAAGAGTGCCTAATTTTCCTATTCATACATAAGATATTAGAAAGCCTACCAAATACCGAAAAACAAAATTATCACAATGTTACACTGCCAATCAACAGGTAAAGTATGGCGATAAACATTAGTTTATTTTTTAATCCTATTCACCTGTCAGTGTCTTCATCTAAAAAAGCCATTCTACTCTAACATGCCATTACAAGCTCGTTCCTGAAGCACTTCAGACTCTGTCAAGCAGGTAGATTTTCTTCTTTAAGGTCAGTGTTCACTGCTGGAGCTGGGACTCAGTCCAATAGCCCTCCAGTGTCAGATCTGGTTTCCTGCTCTACATTCGGCCCCTGTGGCTCATGTGTTTTTCCATGGCAGTGTAGACGCAAATGTGTGTGTTTGTGTGAGTGAATGACTGAGTGAATGAATGATTGAGTAAATGAGTGAGTGAGTGTGTGTGTGTGTGTGTGCGTGCGTGCGTGCGTGTGTGTGCATGTGTGTTAGGTCCCGTGTGGGACCTGTTTGTTGTGGTTGTATTTTTGTGATTTGCAGATCCTGAATGATTGATGATTGGTGGGTGGGTCATTTCAGCTGAGACCCATCATGTGGTGCCTATAAAGGATCCAACATTTGACATGAGAAGGAGCTTGATTAGCCGGATGGCGGATTTGATTTGTTTTAGTTTGTTTTGGATCATGAGCTCAGTTCACTACCATGCACCTGCTTTTCCCTACTGACTTCCATCTATACTGACTTTGATTGCTTTAAATACTTTTGTTAGTTATGTTTTTGTTAATAAATCATTTCTCTTTTCAGCGTACCTGGTCCGTATTGTCTCTCTAATGCTTCAATTTTGAGCCGGTTGTAACAATGTGTGCGTGCAATTGCGTATATTTGTGTGTGTTAGCATGTGTGATTGTATGTGTACTTGTGTGTGTGTTTGTTTGGGTGTGATTGTGTGTGTATTTGTATGTGAATTTGTGTTTGTGTGTGTGTGTCTGTGTGCATGTATGCGTGTGTGTGTTTGTCTGTATATTGTAATTATGTGTGTGTGTGTGTGTGTGTGTGTGTGTGTGTGAGAGACAGAGTGTGTGTGTGTATTTGTATGTATATTTGTGTTTGTGTGCGTGTATGAGTGTGTGTGTGTGCACATGTGTGTATTTGTGTGTGTCTTTGTGTGTAGAGTGTGTGTGTGCATGTGTTAGTGTGTGTGTGTGTGCGTGCGTGTGTTTGTGTGTGTGTATCTGTGTGCACCTGTGTGTATTTGTGTGTGTCTTTGTGTGTAGAGTGTGTTTATGTGTGCATGTGTGTGTGAGAGAGTGTATGTGTGTATTTGTATGTGAATTTGTATTTGTGTGTGTGTGTGTGTCTGTGTACATGTATGCGTGTGTGTATTTGTCTGTATATTGTGATTATGTGTGTGTGTTAGAGAGTGTGTGTGTGTATTTTTATGTATGTATGTATGTATGTGTGTGTGTGTGTGTGTGTGTGTGTGTGTGTGTGTGTGTGTGTGTGTGTGTGTGTGTGTGTGTGTGTGCGCGCGCGTGTAAAACTCACCCCACTGGAAGTCTCCAGTAGGCCCTGGAAAGTGTCTTGAATGTTTTGTGACGTCTCGAGCTCCGTCTGACACAGCCAAATCAGAAAACCCTGTGCATGATCATAGAGTCCGCCATCAAGAACCTGCAACAAAGAAAAAGGACAAAACTAATTGTTATTATTCATTCATTCATTCATTCATTCATTTTCCTTTTGGCTAAGTCTCTTTATTAATCAGGGGTAGTCACAGAGAAATGAACTGCCAACCTATCCAGCATATGTTTTACGCAGCGGATGCCCTTCCAGGTGCAACCTAACACTAAGAAACACCCATACTCTCATTCACACACATGCACTTTGGACAATTTAGCTTACCCACTTCACCTATAGCGCATGTCTTTGGACTTGTGGGGGAAACCGGAGCATCCAGAGAAAACCCACGCGAACACGAGGAGAACATGCAAACTCCACACAGAAACACCAACTGACCCAGCCGAGGCTCGAACCAGCGACTTTCTTGCTGTGAGGCGACATCTCTATTGTGCCACCGCGCCACACAATATTCTTATCCTTTGATTTTTATTTTAAAAGTGCCTCAAATTTTTGTTTAGCAGACGCTCAAAATTAATTTAGCAGACGCTTTCATCTAAAGTGACTTACAAATAATAGAAGCACTGCAAATCACTAGAGAGCAGCATTAGATAAAGATAAATTAGCTTAGTTTTTTTATTTCAGAATTATTAAGTCCATGTAATAGAGTGCTTGTAGAAAAGTCTGGTGCATATGGAGAGGAGTGATTATACAATTTTTAAAATTACAACACAACATATAAGGACGGCGTGGTGGCGCAGTGGGTAGCGATGTCACCTCACAGCAAGAAGGTCGCTCGTTCGAGCCTCGGCTGGGTCAGTTGGCATTTCTGTGTGGAGTTAGTATGTTCTCCCCATGATGGCGTGGGTTTCCTCCGGGTGCTCCGGTTTCCTCCACAGTCCAAAGACATGCGCTATAGGTGAATTGGGTAAGCTAAATTGTCCATAGTGCATGTGTGTGATTGAGTGTGTGGGTGTTTCCCAGTGTTGGGTTGCAGTTGGAAAGGCATACGCTGGGTAAAACATATGCTGGATAAGTTGGCGGTTCATTTTGCTGTGGTGACCCCAGATTAATAAAGGGACTAAGCCAAAAAAGAAAATAAATGAATGTACACAACACATTCTATATTTTATAATATTTTCCCCATATACACTACCAGTCAAAAGTTTGGAGTCAGTTTTTTTTTCATGTTTTTTTTACTCTGTTCACTCTGTTTACTCTGAAATTACTCTGTTCATCAAGACGGCATTTATTAAATGTAAAACAAATGTTGAATTATTAAATACTTGTTTATTAAATATTTATTTATTACTTTCTGTATGTAAATTCAAATGAAATTATTACTCCAGTCATTATTGCTTTTATTACTATTACCATTAATATTAACAATAACAATAATAATTAATATTAGAGTGATTTCTGAAGGAATCAGGATCATGTGACTCTGAAGACTGGAGTAATGAAGCTGAAAATCCATCATTAAAAATCACTGGAATAAATTATTAAATTAAATTCTAAACTAATTTTAAACAGTCATTTTATAGTGCAATAACATTTCACAATTGTACAATTTGCACTGCATTTCTGATTGAATAAATGCAGCATTGGTGAGCAGGAGAAGCTTATTTTAAAGCATTTAAAAATCCTACTGACCTTTACCTTTTGACCAGTAGTGTATATGCCTATATATAAACAAATAAGTCACCTGCTCTATTTATTTGATTTAAAAAATGCATAAAAACTATAATATTGTGAATTGTTTTTATATTAAAAATCAAATGATAACCAGTGTTGAGCAATATCAGTCCTTACCCTGATGCAGCTGATCAGATCTGTCTCGTAATATCGCTCCTGGTGAGCATTAGTGGCTGAAAGAGCGAGCAGGTAATCATTTCTTGATTGCGTGGCTTTCGACTTCCATTCGTTCTTCTTGGCTTTCAACTGAAATCAACAAGAAATGTTTGTACTGGATATGAACTTGACACATGGTCACAATGATTTGTTAGAAATATGCAGTTATATATAGTAAATGTATATATAGTAGTTGTATATAGTCAAAATTATTGTGATTTTATTTTCTCCTGTGATTTTTTTCCCTTTTACAAATATTTCCTAAATGATGTTTAACAGAGCAAGAAATTATTCACAGTATTTCCTAGAATATTTTTTTTTCTGGAGAAAGTCTAGTTTGTTTCATTTCGGCTAGAAAAAACAAACAAAAAGAATTTTAAAAAATAATAATTTTTTAAGGTCAATATTAGTTAAAGCTATTAAGCTATTTTTTGACTGTCGACAACAGAGGTTGTCAGCCTTTTGAGACACATCTCTACAGGTGCCTGGTAATAGGCTGTGAGTTCATGACTCATTGAATTACCCTAACTTGCCTAATTACCCTAATTAAGCCTTTAAATTGCACTGAAAACTAGTATCTTGAAAAAATATCTATTTGATTTGTTTCCACTCTGGAGTTCACATTTAATATATATATAAAATTACTCAAATTATTTTATTCATAATTTTTTTAGATAAAAATGGTCCATTTTGTCTTTAACCAATGAAAGTGAATGTATTATGTGACATTAAAGAACAAAATTGTCAATCCTAAAGTTCAAACACATAAAAAATATTACAAAATAATTGCATAAACTATTATTGATGCAAAAATAGGTATTAATTATTTAAAAGTGAATCACAATGTCATTATGTGCAGTGACAAACATTATTTTGAGAATAATTTTGTATTATTGCATAATTTTATTTTATTTATTTAAATTTATTTTTGTTTCAATTTTAATTTGAGTTAATTCATTGTGTACTTTTATAATTGTTTTAATGCTACATAGTTTTAATACATTTTTATATTAGTTTGCGATATTTCAGTTTAAGTTAACTAAATTAAATCATTAATACATTTCCTTGGTAGCTAGCTAGAGTAAAACATTTTTTTAGAAATCCATTTAAGGTAACAAATATAACTTTAGTTTTACAGTTTTAACTATTAATTACTTAACAATCTTAGAGTTAAATGATAACAGTAAAAATAGGAGAAATGGACATGCACTATTATATGTCTATTATTGACCAATGATTAGTAGGGTATCCCAACATTACCTTCACACTCGCCCTCTTCAAACTGGAGCGCGACTGAAACAGACTGAGCCTTGACCTTGGTTTGCAGGTTACCAGAGGAAAAGAAACAAGTTAAAAACAGCATGAAATGTTGAACCTTCATTTAAAACAGCAACACCCGATAACCCTCTGCCTTGCTCTCCAGCACGACTGATGTCACTTCCCTCACATGTGACAGGTCACTGAACGTACTTGGCCTCCATCTCAGCTTTCTCTCGGACGCTCTGTGCTGTTTGTTCGGCCTCCTGGTAGGTTTTCCTGCTCTTCTCCAGGTCTCTGATCGTCCCCTGCAGATCAGCTTGAGCTCTGGACAGCTGTTCGCTACACTGAGAGAACACACATCCACAAACTGAGACCAAAAATATAGATTTGTTTTATTATTCGTTAAAAAAAGTGTTGATTTAATATCAATTCTCAAAAGTTAATGTCAAAATAAATGTTTTCTATATTTTGCACTGTAAAAAGTGATTAGTTGACCTTATTTAAAAAATGTAAGTAAACCTGCTGCCTGAACGGTGGCGCTGTGTCACAGTGAGTAGCGCTGTTGCCTCACAGCAAGAAGGTCGCTAGTTCGAGCCTCGGGTGAGTCAGTTGGCATTTCTGGTGGAGTTTGCATGTTCTCCCCGTGTTCACGTGGGTTTCCTCCGGGCGCTCCAGATTCCCCCACAAGTCCAAAGACATGCGCTATAGGTGAATTGTATAAACAAAATTGTCCGTATAGTGTATGTGCGTGAATGAGAGTGTATGGGTGTCGCAGCTGGAAGGGTAAAAATATGCTGGATAAGTCGGCGATTCATTCCGCTGTGGCAACCCCTGATTAATAAAGGGACTAAGCCAAAAGAAAATGAATGAATGAATGAATGAATGACTGAATGAACTATGTGTGTATTTACAAAAATGAAGTTCGGTCAACTTTTCCAAGTTACAACGGGTTTACAATTTTTTTTTAAATAAAGTCAACTTGTCACTTTTAAAACAACAGGTTTGATAAATATGTGTACTGTATATGTATGTGTTTATGTATGCAAGTATATAGCTGACCTATTCTCCCTGCCCCTGGCTTAGTTATGAATGGAGAGTGTATTTTATTTTATTTACTTATTTATTTATTTTATTTATTTATTTATTTCAGTGTTTCCTCTAGAATTTTTTCCAGCTGTGGCGGCAGGCCTTTGTTACACAGATCTGCCAACTACCTATAGCGTTATAAATGTCGTGAGCGCAGTATTACAATTCCAGATCGCATTCATGTAATATGAGCATGCGAATCTCTGCTTGCATGCCGATTTCCTCTGTTTGTGCACAAAACTTCTTGCACGCCTTTAAATTTACACGCTCAAGTGCAGATCTTCTTGTGCGCTCGCAAATAAACGCTGCTGAAGTGCAATTTAGTGCGTTTTTGTGCATTTTGTGACATGCGTCCTGAAGTAAAGTGAAACGGTTATAAACTCCAGCAAGATAAAGTCATTGTATGCAGAGTCATAGACCTTTATCAATAAAGTATAATTATGGAAACTGTGTTCATCATAACTGAAAACTACGTTGTGTTTGCTGGCCTCTTGCGTCACGCACCTGTCAGTCAATCAGTCAGCATCTCACCTTAAAGGGTTGAACAAATAGCGCACAGCACTACAACGGTTACAGAAAAGTTTGCCCTGTTATAATTCACTTTCAAGTTTTGGTGCGATAATAACCCACTATAAAAAAAATATTAAAAAACATGACTAAATGTTTTGAATGAGATAATACTGTATGTGTTACTTTTATCTATAATGTTATTTTTTTCTTTCTTATTATTATTTTATTTGTTTTGTGTGTTTTTCCTTAATGCAAGAATATGTAACTGTATTACTTTATTCAGAGAGAAAGAAAATGTGAGCAAATTGTGTTTGCCGCTACATGGGAGCAGTTGATGTCCAATGATTCTATGTCTCTGATGCTGTGGCTCTCTGACTAATATATTTCAATAAAAAACAGAGTTAAACTAAAACAACAGGTTTGCTCACTTCTTTTAAATAAAGTCAACTTTTCGCTTTTAAGGCAACGAGTTTACTCACTTTACTGAAGTAGGTCAACGTGTTGCTTTTAAGGCAATAGGTTTACTCATTTTTTTAAGTCAAGTAACTAATCTCTTTTTACAGTGGAGATACCGTATATTTCAATTGACAGAAATGTTTCCATATAGTTTGTCTGTAAACATCAGTGCTGTATGGCTTATGTACAAAAATGTCATTATGATGAGTCATTAAAAACATGAAAAAAAGTGAAAGGTGCCTTTTCTGTGGCATAAACACCTGACGCGTCACGTAGAAAGATATACTTAATGCCACAATATTTAAGTACAGATACTGACTTTCAATTCTCTTTCATTAAACACTCTGAGAATGTTTTAAAAAGCTTGGGATAAAAAAATGTAAATGCTACGGTCAATATTATTAGCCCCCTTAAGAAAAATCTTTTTTTTGATTGGCTACTGAATGTCAAATGACTTGCCTAATTACCCTAACTTGCCTAATTAACCTAGGTACTTTAAGCTGAATACTAGTATCTTGCAAAATGACTAGTAAAATATTATGCACTCATTCATTTTCCTGCAGCTTAGTCCCTTTATTCATCAGGGGTCGCCACAACAGAATGAACCGCCAACTTATCCAACATATGTTTAATATTACACAGCGGATGCCCTTCCAACTGCAACCCAGCACTGACAAACATTCATTCAATTCAATTTTCAATTCATCTTTATTTTTTATAGCGCTTTTACAATGTAGATTATGTCAAAGCAGCTTCACATAGAAGATTATAGTGAATTGAAATAGTGTCAGTTCAGTTTTCAGAGTTTAAGTTCAGTTTAGTTTAGTTCAGTTCAGTATGGTTTATTATTTGCTGCTGAGAGTCCAAACACTGAAGAGCAAATCCATTGCTCATACACTCTCACATTCACACACATACACTACAGCCAATTTAGTTTATTCAATTCACCTATAGCGCATGTCTTTGGACTGTGGGGGAAACCAGAGCACCCGGAGGAAACCCACGCCAACACGAGGAGAACATACAAACTCCACATAGAAATGCCAACTGACCCAGCCAGGACCCAAACCAGTGACATTCTTGCTGTGAGGCGACAGTGCTAACTACTGAGCCACCATGCCACCCATATTATGCATAAAAAAAAACTTCTCCCCATTAAACAGCACTCAGGAAATATTTGAAAATGATAAAAAATTTCACAGGATGGCTAATAATTTTTGTCATCAACTTTGGGCCCACTGTATTTCATATTATGACATACATACATATATTTATTCCATGCAACTGAAATAGAGATGTGTTTTACTCTGAATGCACCTGAAATAAAGTGTTTATTTGAGAGCTTGAGAATCAGAATTAAATAGCTACAGATCTGAATCGATTCAGAGCCCTAATAAACACTCTCATAAATGGTCAAAAAGGCTTCACAAATTATCTGCTGGTGAATTTACCCTCTTCAGCTGCAGGTCTTTCTGCGCTCTAAATGTCTTCACAGGATCTGAGATCTGGCTCCTATAGTTATCGCATCTGTTGATTCGTGACTGGCTCACTTTCATCACGCCCTCCAAGTAGGACCTCCATACGGCCCAGACGTTTCTGAACACATGTACACAGAGGGTAATGAAGACAAATGAACAATGCATTTGAAAATCAATCATATTTGTACATTATATATATATATTACCCGGATTCTCTGGGCTCCTCTGATGTGGCTCCGGTCCACTCTCGTTTCAAATACTGCGAGGCAAGCTTATGCAGAGCCTATACAGTCAGGTCACACACACATACACACAAACACATACAGTCATCTGAAAACGTTTAGACACCCTATAAAATGCCAATGTTCCATATTAAGGTTTTTCCTTGTATGCTCTTTGGCAGGTCTTAAAGGGATAGTTCACCAGAAAATGAAAATTCATTTATTCACCCATCATTAGTTCTAAACCTGTTAGACAATTTTCTTCCATTAAAGACAAAAGAAGATATTTTAAAGAAGGCTGGTAACCTGTAACTAATGACTTCTACAAGATTTGTTTCTTCTAATATGGAAGTAGATGATTACAGTTTGGCGGCATGGTGGCTCAGTGGTTTGCACTTTTGCTTAACAGCAAGAAGGTCGCTTGTTTGAGTCCCGGCTGGACCAGTTGGCATTTCTGTGTGGAGTTTGCATGTTCTCCCCGTGTTTGTGTGAGTTTTCTCCGGGTGCTCCGGTGTTCCACACAGTCCAAAGACATGCGCTATAGATTAATTGGAATGGGCTGTAGTGTATGAAAGTGTGTGTATGTTTCCCAGTAGGGTTGTGGCTGGAAGGATATCCGCTGTGTAAAACATATGCTGGAATAGTTGACGGTTCATTCCGCTGTGGTAACCCCTGATAAATAAGGGATTAAACTGAAGGAAAATCAATGAGTGAATCTTTTTTTAAGATCATGTGGTGTAAAATGTCCATAATCCATTCCTTAAAGTTTAAAGGTGCATATGTTTTTCAAAATGTATGCTCATCATGGCACTTTCTATTTTCATTTTTTATGTGATATATACGGTGGCCAAGAACTTAACGTGCTGTAATCCTAGAAAACACATGCAATTACAAAAAACACCGGCAAATTAAGATATTTATTGGTTTGACAGCAATAAACATATCCCAGCCGGATCCGCCATGTTTTTGGGTCCCCTTGAAGGCGTTTTCTTACTTAGTTTGCATTGTGAGAAAATGCAGCGTGCTTTTTTAGTGTGTTTGCGTTGTGAGGATTTTTTTTCTTAATTTGTTGCCATTTTTTGTAATCTAGTTGAAGCACATTAAGCTCTCTCTGCCACAATAGATATTTCAATATGCACATAAAAATAGGTGGATAGAAACATAGTGACCAGCAAGCCCTCAAAAACAGAGAGGATTGTCTTCTTGGCCCTCAGACCACAAGCTGGCACTGTCAAAGCAATGCTCTGAGCTGCCAGCTCTGATGAGTGGACTCAGGAAGAGCCCCAAGGAAGAGAAAGACTCCTGTTTTCGTGAGCCAATCAGCACGCAGCAGCCCTGCAGGTGCACAGGCTTCAGATCCAACAGCAGAGAGTCTCTCGGTCACACACACTGAGCGTCATTCAGACCGCTGGACGCCCCATTCAAACAGCGATCACCCACTGATCTTATATTAATGTCAGGAAGACGCTCAGCATGACGAGCAGTAAATATATAATCACTTTCGGTGTGAATCTGTTAATGCATTATACACGTTTTGTTTTGTTTGCACTTTGCGTAGCCTGATGATGAAGACTTTTAAGGTGCTTTGTAACCTGCATAAACGTGTGGATTTGTATCGCTGCTGTTTTTATGCAATATACACACACAAAAACAAAAATTCTTATATTAACGTCAGGAAGACATTCAGCATGACAGGCGCCATATAATCACTTCCAGTGTGAATCTGTTTATGCAATATACATTATTTTTACACAATATTATACAATATTTTTGCTGCTTGTTCAAGCTTCCTATTTAAAATGAAAATAAACATTTAATTCATTCTTGAATTTTTTTTTTAACATTTGCTTTTTAGGTTCAGTCAACAAAAATGTATGTTACAGTGGGGAAAATAAGTATTGAACATGTCATGTTTTTCCTGGGAATAATATTTCTAAAGAAGCTGTTGACATGGGATTGAACCAGACTTTGATAAAAACCCAAACAATACAAACATAAAAGCAAAACAAAACAAAAAAAAATCTGAAAAATTTGTTGTGTCATAACAATGCAATGACACAAGGAGAAATAAATGAACTACTGAAACATATTTAATACTTTATATAAAAGGCTTTTTTGGTGACGGCAGATTAATGGAGAAGGAAGTCACATGCATTGCTCAGGTGTGAGTTTTTCAACAGACTGTCAAATCTGACTTCAACAGAGTGTCAAATCTTGATGATGCTGTGGGTCTCATCAAAATCTGAGCTTTATTTTGTATTTTCTATTGGATTCAGATCAGGTGATTGGCTGGGCCATTCTACAGCTTGATTTTCTTTATTTGAAATCATTTGAGTGTTTCCTTGGCTGTGTTTTGGATCACTGTCTTGCTGAAATGTCCACCCTGGTTTCATCTTGATCATCCTGCTAATGTAGATGTTGGACTGCAGCAGCTAATATACATTTTCAATGAGAAAGAGCAGAGGGTTGCTGAAGACCTACTGAGAGATTTCAGCTGCTGTTTGAGCTTTTACTGCCTTTCTACACTTCCCTTTCTTCATGTGTACTTTTTCCCTGTGTCATTTCATTTTACTACACATAACTTTATTTGTAAACTAATTAGTTTTTTTTTTTTTTTTGCATATATCGATTTCTTTGGTTGTTATCAACATCCGGTGTTGTGTTTAATACTTATTTTCTCCACTGTAACTTAATTGATTTGTGTTGGCACAACATGAACAATTTGTGTGGAACCCTGCATTTTTAGTGTACACATTTTTTTTGCACTTTGCACTTTTTGAGGCCTGATGATGTGCTTTGTGCCCTGCATAAACGTGTGCAATTTTTATCCCTGCTGTTTTTATGCAATATACAGTGGGAAAAAAAAGATTATTGCTGCTTGTTCAAACTACCTGTTTAAAACGAGTTGAAACAACACAATTATTGTCAATTTCTTTGGATAATTTCTTAGTTTTATGTTCGATCCTCTTGAAATTGTAAAACATTAAGTTAACTTAAGCGTTTTTGAGTTTTGCCAACTGACCCAGCTAAGGCTCGAGCCAGCGACCTTCTTGCTGTGAGGCAACAGTGCTAACTAACCAGTCCAAATTAAACATTCATGCATTCATTTACTTTTCGGCTTAGTCCCTTATTAATCTGGGGTCGCCACAACAAAATGAACCACCAACTTATCCAGGACGTTTTACGCAGAGGATGCCCTTCCAGCCACAACCCCATCACTGGGAAACACACACATACACTACGGACACTACGAGGAGAACGTGCCAACTGGCCCAGCCGGGGCTTGAACCAGCGACCTTCTTGCTGTGAGGCAACAGTGCTAACCACTGAGCCACCGTGCCACCACAATGTCCAAATTAAACAATTGAAATGAAGTCACTTCAAGAGTAATCTTGAAAAAAATGTCAGAATTAAGAGATTTTTCCACACGCTGTAATTTGCTTTCATTCAATTGTTAATTATTTTTATTTGGTAGTGCAAAACAGAATGCATAAAAAATAAACACACTGTAGATTATGAAGGTTTGTGGCCACATCTTACCTGTGAGTAATCTTTCTCTATTAGTGCTTTCTTCTGGCTGTAAGTCCTGAAGATTTCACACACAGTCAAGCAGTTCATTACTACACAACAACAGACTGACAGACAACTAATTAATAGCTATTTTAAAAGGGGTAGTTCACCCAAACTCAAAATTCTGTCATCATTTACTCTCCATTCACTAGTTCCAAACCTTTATGCGTCTCTGTTGAACACAAAAGAAGATATTTTGAAGAATGCTGGAAACCTGTAACCATTGACTTCCACAGTATTTGCTTTACCATGGAAGTCAATGGTTACAGCTTTTCATTTATTTTCCTTCAGCTTAGCCCCTTTATTAATCAGGGGTCGCCACAGCTGAATGAACCACCAACTATATAAGCATATGTTTTACGTAGCAGATTGCCCTTCCAGCCGCAACCCAGCACAGGGAAACACTCATACACACTTGCATTCACATACATACACTACAGTCAATTTAGCTTGTTCAATTCACCTGCACCTACAGCTTTTCAGCTTTCTTCAAAATATCTTCTTTTGTGTTCAACAAACTCGTAAAGGTCTGGAATCGCTTGAGGGCAAGTAAATAGTGAGTGTATTTTTATTTTTGGAACTGTCCCTTTAAGCAACGAATCAAACGGAACCTCAGATCCTCCAGGAAGTCTAAGTCGGTCTGGTGTTTGAGCTGCAGTCTGTTCAGCTGCTCTGTGTGAGTGTGTTTCACCTCTTGTGTGACTTTTACCTGCAACACACAATGACAACAACAGACTCTGACCCACACCACACTAACCTGAAAGAGAAGTGTGTGTCTGGCAGACTAGAGTCAATGGAGACACATGCTGGAACTCAGTGTAAACAGAAACATTATTATGTGAAGCACACTGCGTGTTCGTGTATTTATTTATTCTATTCCAACGTTGGGTCAAATATGGACAAAGTTGGGTTGGGTTGAGTCCAAGTTGGGTTAATTTTTTCAATAAAATTTTAATTATAATATTTATATTTGTTTTTTCCATATTTGACCAGATGTTGGGTTATGATGACCTAGCAATTTTATGGTTTATAAAGATCTGATAGCATTTATTCCAATTTTTTAATAAAAAAATATATAATTTAGGACATATTTCAGGAAAACAACAACTGATGGTCAGAATTAGGGTCATTTTACCAAATATTGAATTCTCAACTCAGTTAAACATTGTCGTTGTGTTGTCTAAAAAGAAATCTAAGCATAAAAATATGACATCTTTTGGTTATTTTATGCAAAAAAGAAGTGTATCTGACAAAAGTAAACAGAAACATTATGTATTATGTGAAGCACACTGTGTGTTTGTGTATATATTTATTCTATACTAAAATGAAGCAAATGAAGGGTCAAATATGAGCAATTTAGGTCATATTTCTGAAAAACAACATGGACAAAATCAGGGTCATTTCACCAAATATTGAATTCCCAACTCAATTAAAAGTTGTTGTGTTGTTTAAAAGGAAATCTAAGCATAAAAATATGACATATGTTGGTTATTTTATGCAAAAAATATATATAAATGACAGCATTTTTACTGGAACTTGAAAGAAATGTCACATATATATTACAGAGTATAATTTAAACATAAATTTCCCTCAGATAGCTAACATAAGTAAAATAACTACAAGAACATATAGTAATATATAATAATTTATAAGTATACTATAAGTATACTATTATTATATTATAAATATAATTCAATGTAGTTTAAGTAAATATATATATATACTTGATACACACACATAATTATGTATATGAGTATTTGTATGTATAAACGTGTGTGTGTGCTGAAATTGGTGAAATTACAGTAAAATAATAATAATGGTTAGCTGACACCATACATTCATCCATCTATCTATCTATCTATCTGTCTGTCTGTCTGTCCGTCCGTCCGTCCGTCCGTCCGTCCGTCCATCCATCCATCCATCCATCCATCTATCTATCTATCCATCCATCCGTCTATCTACATATCTATCTGTCTGTCTGTCTGTCTGTCTGTCTGTCTATCTATCTATCTATCTATCTATCTATCCATCCATCTGTCTGTCTATTTACATATCTATCTATCTATCTATCTATCTGTCTGTCTGTCTGTCTGTCTGTCTATTTACATATCTATCTATCTATCTATCTATCTATCTATCTATCTATCTATCTAT
>CAIGQZ010001492.1:23181723-23184086 GCA_903798205.1 Danio tinwini | reverse complement strand
CTAGTCTTTTTAGTCAGAATGAACTGAACGTTATATGTTCAGAATACATTACGGCCAATTTAGTTTATAGACCATTTAGAATTATGTAAACAAAAACAATGGTCCCAGCCTATTTCCTGTTTTTAAGTTATAATTGAATTGCCTTTTGTTACAGGTATAAAATAGTTTGATAACAAACAGGAAATGTTTATGGGCCAATGACATCACCACATTGAAATGGTCTATTCTTGATATATTTATATAAATGTAACTGTCACAACACCAAACTGCAAGTGATTATACCTCATTTAAATATGTAAATGCATGCATTTATTTGTGAAGGATACTGTCCTCTCTGCTCTTGTCTTGTGTGCTCTCCATACCAGGAAGGGCTGCTGCTACACGGCGGAAAAGCTAGAGGTAAAAAACAAGACGATATTAATAAAAACAATGTGCTTGAGATGTATTGCAATCATGCATTTCATTCATTACATTAAAAACAAAAACATTTAATCTTTTGGACACTTCTGAAGATTTTCAATCTTTAAAAGGGTCATAATATTGCTTTGCTAATTATAACATCCTTTAGTGCACAGACATAACTAACAGTCTTAAAAGAGTTTTGTTTGTGTGCTTTTGACAACCTTGTGTTTAATAGCTGAAAGCCATTTATCAGGAGTTTGAACTGACAAGGCTTTAAAACAGAAAAAGGTGGCAGGGAGATACAGCTCATTTACATTTAAAGAGATCCACACTTGGAGTATAATACATGACCTGTAGTGTTTTGGCCTGAAATAACACCATATTATGTCATATATCACATCGTAATATGAAAGAGCATAATATGACACAAAAAGCACATATTTTTAATTAACATTCAATCCTATTAAGGATTCTGTTGCACTCACCTGCTTGACGTTGTATCCGGCTTTAGCACTAGTTTCAATAAACATTACATTCAGTTCTTTGGCTTTCCTTTCTCCTTCCTCAATAGAGACTTGCCTGAAATAATCCCAACACATGACATTTGTTACTGTTTGCCAATAGTTCATTTTACAGATCTTTTTAGCAGCTTAAAGCATTAGGTTTTAGTGTCAAATCAAAAATTATTAATATCCATAATTAATATCATAATCCATAATTTTGGTTTTCTATTATATATTTTAATATATTTTAAAATTAGGGATGTCCCGATCAGGTTTTTTTGCCCTCTAGTCAGAGTCATTTGATTTTGAGTATTTACTGATACTGAAACCTGATCCGATACTTCTATAATACATAAAAAAAAAAATATGAAGAGCAAAGAAACAGATCCAGAATGCTCCTTATCTTTTATTTAGTTCACCTTATTTTAACAATCAACAACTCTCTTAACAAACAGAGCACTTCTGTGAGGTAGCTTGAACAATAAAGTAATAACATTAATTCTTCACTTTTGGACTTTAGTGCAACAGTAAACATAAAACAAAATCTTATATAAAAACAAATAGCACCTCTACTTAAAGGCAGTCCCAAGTTTACATATCTCACAGTTTGCAATGGCAATGTTGTCATCATCAACTTTATAATACCTCCAGGCCGCATATATACTTGCCCTTTCCACTTCAAGCTGTTTCCATGTTCTACTTTGCCAGCATTGAAACAATAGCATCTCTGCAATAAAGTGATGTCATGCTACACGCATTGCTGTTTCTGTGTGAAGCCAAGAAAAAGGTCTAACTCTGCGCCACCGCATAACTACAGATGTGTTACAAAACAATGAGAATATATATATATATATATATATACAGTTGAAGTCAGAATTATTAACCACCCATTGATTTTTTCCCCCAATTTCTGTTTATTGGAGAGATTTTTTTTCAACACATTTTTAAATATGATAGTTTTGATAACTCATTTCTAAAAAAAAATTATTTTATCTTTGTCATGATGACAGTAAATAATATTTTACTAAACATTTTTCAAGACACTTCTATACAGCTTAAAGTGACATTTAAAGGCTTAACTGGGTTAATTAGGTTAACTAGGCAGGATAGGGTAATTAGGCAAGTTATTGTATAAGGATGGTTTGTTCGAAGATATTTGTTCATAAGACATTATGTACTGTCATCAAGGCAAAGATAAAATAAATCAGAAATTAGTTATTAAAACTATTATGTTTAGAAATATGTTGGAAAAAAATCTGCTCTGGGTTAAACAGAATTTGGGAAAAAAATTATAAACGGGGGCTAATAATTCTGACTTCAACTGTATATACACACACACACACATACATACACATATATACATATATATATATATATATATATATATATATATATATTTGAGTCCTGATTGTCCGATTCAGATCAAGTCTGACACAGCGTGATTGGATGCGGTTATCG
>CAIGQZ010001492.1:23171723-23176723 GCA_903798205.1 Danio tinwini | reverse complement strand
AAAAGGTCTGATAATATTTCTTTCAAAATTCATCTACTACTGATAAATGCTCTACCAGTGCCACAGACTTGGCAAACTTTTTACTGATATTTGAATTAATATTATTCATTTAAAATATGTCATGAACACAAAAATGTCTGACCACAAAAATTCTGTTGAACACAAAACAAGATATTCTGAAGAATGTTGGGAAAAAAAATAAGTCAATGGCTGTTTTTTTTCCAACATTCTTCAAAATATCTGCTTTTGTGAAACTCAAACAGTATTGGTCAAGTGGAGGGTGAGTAAATGACAGAATTTTCATTTTGGGGTGAACTATACTTTTAATGCAGATCGATTCACTGCTATTGTATAAAATCCTTTTTTTATGATCTTTTTTTTTCATGTTTTCTGAACATGCACATAGTATTAAAACAGCTCATTGGGTGATTAATGACTGGGTGAACTAACCCTTCAAGTGTAAAGTTAGTAAAGTATTCAGATGTTAGTAGGGTTAAGGTATGGGCCAGAGTTTGGCCATATTATCAGGACTGCAGATCTTCTGAATTAAATGTAAATAAAAAAAAGAGAAATACTTTATAAAAGAAAACAAACATGTGTGAATAAATAACTAGAGAGTGAAAGAGAAAAAAGAGGAAGAGGCTGGGGCAATGGACACATCAGGTGGAGAAAGGCACAGGAGTTTCTCTTTGTGCACTTCATCTTTGACTTTTATAGACATGTCACAATGATCAAATGTTCAAAACAGCATTTAACATTCAAAGAAAACATCGATTTAACATTAAAAAGTAATTTCAAGTCTTTCATATTTCAATATCAACTTGTATTTGACAGCAGATTTTCTCAAGTAAACTTCTCAAGTGACTCTTGATATATGAGTTTATCTCCCAGACATTGTGTTTGAGACTTACATTATTATTACAGCTTGGCGATATGACAATAATCTCATATCACAATAGAAATCATCTCAAATTCTGTACCATTTCTATAATATTAAATAAATTAATAGTTTATATTTCAACCACATGTAAAGGACTATTTTGATTTACATCTTAAATATTAGAAATTTCCTTTTTTATATGTGATCATATTTCTAACTTTATTTAGAACTTAAAAAATAAAATATAAAACACTTTTCAAAAACTAATGATTACAAGTCTAAACGAAAAAACTATCGCTAAATAAAATGCAAAATGTAAACATTGTACTTTCAAGATTGCAACTTTCCCATGATGCTGTTATTCATGTTTCTCTCTTGTAATATTATGCTCATATAAACTATAACAAAAGTATTACCATAAGCAATGAGCATAATAATTTGAAATAATAGACTTTTAGCCATACAACACATATTGTAATACTGCACATCCCTAAGTATTATACATTTATATTACAATGCACTGAAACCATTATTTATTATTTATATTTACTACTGTAACACCAATTCAGAGAGACCCCAGAAACATCAAATGAAGCAAAACATATGCACACAATGTTCTAATAACTATAAGAAAATATCAACTACATCAAACTAAATAAAAATTCACTTTATTACTTATTTAAAAAAAATCTAAACCCCCGTCTTATTATCTACAGGAATTATAATTTAATTCATTCAATATATTTAAAACAATTAAAGCAATGTACATTTACTATTAGAACAATGAATAAAATACTTACTGTTCTGTCCTCAAGATACATGGTTTTCGACAAGAAATCAATTCCTATCGTGGCCTGAAAATTAAAAGCAACAAAGCTTTAGAGATGAAGCACACCAAACCATGCAACTGATCAGAAATGTATAAAGTAGAAAACAAACAACAACACTCACCTGGTAGGTGTTATCGAAACTGTCGTACATAAATCTGGTAATTAACGACGTCTTTCCCACTGCAAGAGCAAAAATGTACATGTTACTACTAAAACATTACATTAGGCTTCTGCCGGTATCAAATTTTACTAGTGCAATTAATTGCTGAAGCTTTTATCAAGATATATGGTATTATCACAATATGGACCTAAGCTGCAAAAAATATAAAAAAATAAATAATACTTAACAGGTAATAACAACAAAATTGTGTATTGTGTATTGCTTTATTGTACATATATGTTCTGAGTAAACAAATGTTTCAACCAAATTAAATTGCAAAAGGACTATAAAGTTTACAGTTTTCTCATTGGTAAATGTTAGTTAATGCATTAAAATCAACAATGAGAAAAAGCCAGATTACATTTATTACATTAATTTTAGTTATAACTGGATTTTCTAATCATTAACTCTAATTATTAAAACATTTACAACTTGTAAATGACTACGATTTTAACACACTATTAGAGGTAATAACAAAAAAAATAACATTACCTAATATTAGGGCTGCACAATATTGGTAAAAAACTGACATTGTAATATTTTCTTTTACTGCTGATCAACTAGGATTTTCACGCACAACCATCTCTAGGGTGTACAGAGAATGGTCCAAAAATGAGAAAATAGGAGAGAATGGTCAGACTGGTTACAGCTGATAGTAACTCAAATAACCACTCGTTACAACCGAGGTATGCAGAAGAGCATCTCTGAACGCACAACACGTCCAACCTTGAGGCAGATAGGCTACAGCAGTAGAAGACCACACCGGGTGCCACTCCTGTCAGCTAAGAACAGGAAACTGAGGCTACAATTCACAAAGGGTCACCAAAATTGGGCAATAAAGATTTGAAAACACGTTGTCTGATCTGATGAGTCTCGATTTTTGCTGTGACATTCCGATGGTAGGGTCAGAATTTGGCGTTAACAACTTGAAAGCATGGATCCATCCTGCCTTGTATCAACAGTTCAGGCTGGTGGTGGTGATTTAATGGTGTGCGGGATAATTTCTTGGCACACTTTGAGCCCATTAGTACCAACTGAGCATTGTGTCAATGCCACAGCCTATCTGAGTAATGTTGCTGACCATGTCCATCCCTTTATGACCACAGTGTACCCATCTTCTGATGGCTACTTCCAGCAGGATAAAGCATCATGTCATAAAGCACGAATCATATCAGGCTTGTTTCTTGAACATGATAGTGAGTTTACTGTACTCAAATGGCCTCCACAAGCACCAGATCGCAATCTAATAAAGCACATGTGAGGTGTGGTGGAATGGAAGATTCGCAGAATGGATGTGCAGCCGACAAATCTGCAGCAACTGTGTGATGCCATCATGTCAATATGGACCAAAATCTCTATGAGGAATATTTCCAGTACCTTGTTGAATCTATGCCATGAAAGATTAAGGCAGTTCTGAAGGCAAAAGGGGGTAAAACCCGTACTAGTAAGTTGTACCTAATAAATTGGCCGGTGAGTGTATATTGTAATATGAATACGATTTCACCAGATGACTTCAATAGCTCTATTTGTAAAGAACTCCTCATTTTAGATTGATTGGAATGATTTTGTACTGGAGTGTTTGTGCATAAAATATAATTTGATCAAAATATAAACAAGTTACAAACAAATGATAAACTATCAAAAAGGCCATGATCCGCATATTAAAAATGTTGTTGCAAATCAATAAAATAAAAACAAAATCCTCTGCACATTCATTTCTTATATACACCAGACTCTTCTCACATGATAGATCTAAAAGGAGACCATGAACAACTCATGCCTTGGTGTCCGTGTAAATACGCAAAGTTTGCAATGTTTATTTTCCTATTCAAATTTCAGAAAAAGCCTCGAGCATTTTTTACAAGTCTAGTCTGACTGATGTTTACAAAATAATGCTACATAATCTTTGTTTATGCTTTATACTGCAGATGTACTTTTAAATTCTTGCCCAATGACTTGTGAAATTAGTGTCCAGTGAAACGGTGTGAGACAGATATTTCAGAAAGGGGAGCAGCTCTTAAATTCAGACTTAAGCAGTATTTAATAGGCAGTGTTGGTGTTTTATCACTTATCAACTCGTGCATGTGCTCATAAGTTTGAAACATGAGTGCTCAGTGGTTAAATGATACATAAAATCTCAGCACGTCACCAACAAAAGCACTCAGTCAAACATGAGAATATTGTGTTAACACAGCAGAGACAGACAAAAATATACTGTGAAATGAATACGAAATGCAATTTAAAAAGAGACTTAAGTTTACAATTGTAACCTTGTAAACTCAAAAAAGGCATTGATCCAGTATGTAGTATCTTGTATATATTAAGTTCCAATAATGTAAAAATATATATTTAAAAATGTATATCAATTATTAATGAACCATTTACTCAATGAATTCTTTTTTATATATATTTACGTGCATTATAAAAATAGTTCTACTTATTATAAAACATTATTTATACATTTATTAATTCTTAATTACTTTTAATCTATTTCCATTCATTTATTTTAATCAGAATTGTACTTTTTAATTTATTCATTTTAATAAATGTCTCGATTATTTGTATCTTATGTATTTAAGTAATTGTGTTATATAATTATAATTAATAAATTATATACATATATTGCTATGATTTTATATTTTTATATTCATTTTAATAATATCCTTTTTATTTTCATCTTAATAAAATGCATCATCATTCATTTAAATGAATACATTTGTAATTCATTATTTGTCATTTATTTTAACTTTTTTTTTTTTGCCTTACCAGGACCCCAATTTGAAAACCCTGTCCCAAAACAAACCTGTTGATATCAATTGCTATCAGAAGACATCAACCATCATACCTAATTTATGTTAGCAAATACAACTTCAAATGGAAGTAGTTGTTTTGACATGTTGTACTATACCTATGAGCATAAAAGTCATAACCAGATATGTACACACTTTCCAGCACACTCAGACACTTAAATATTTCAGATATTTAGCACACTGAGTGTCATATCATATTACTAAATATTTCGCGTTATTGTATACATAGATAGATGTATAGATAGATGTATAGATAGATGTACAGATAGATGTATAGATAGATAGATAGATAGATAGATAGATAGATAGATAGATAGATA